>JAQGBS010000367.1:0-22698 GCA_034698545.1 Acrobeloides obliquus
ACATATTGGTGTTTGAGGACGGTGAATGAGACGCATAATTTTCTCTACTGTGAATTTATTACGAATTTTATTAGTTACTACGATTTGAATTCGGATCCGTATCAGGTATGAACTTTTTGGAAAACCGCCCTACATGCCATTTCAACAGGATGCATTTGGTTTTTCATGGGCGGCACCCCAATGGACATTTGCCTCACGATAAGATTTTCTCACAAATTTATTCCACATTATGAAATATGCGAATTTCACATGTGAGCAAGTTCGTTGGAAAAATTTTATCGTGTGGCAACCACATCTTCATGACTTTTGCCCAAACCCCCCTCCCCCCTCCAGAATTTGGCTACACAAATGGATTTACCTGAATAAAACTCCCCCCTTTCTTCCTATCCTCCTTCATTTCTCCTGACATATTGCATTGATGCAAAGGTTTTTATATGATTTGGAAATCGAAATATTTTTTCTAAAAATTTTTTCCTCTGGGGGTAATTTTATGCGGCGAATCGACTGAGCTTATGCCTGAAGCGTGAAAACGGTATACACATCAACGGGACGAACAAGAATAAGACACAAAAACAATACGATTTTTTCTTCAGATCTCAGCTCCTTTAAGGAAATTTTAGATAGTGTAAAAGACTTTTTTTCTCAACTTTTTATCCTAAGTAAAAAGTCTTTAAACCATATCAAAATTCCTTTTAGGAGCTGAGATCTGAAATCGTCTCGTTTTTGTCTTCCATTTAGCGTTTTCACATTTCGGGAATAGCGAAATTGATTCACTGCTTAAAATTACCTCATACGGGTCATTTTTAGAAAAAAATTTCAAATCAAATAAAAAATCTTTTGGATCAACCAAACTTGCCTGATGATGAAGTTTATTCCCAATTGATTATATTTAGTTGACCAACATAGTGTATACCCTCGATTTGAAGAGTTTGGATACTTTAAGCACTCAGCTAAAAAGGCTAAAGTCTTGTAAAAGTGCGGATGAATGTGAACACTATAGTTCAGAAAAATGGTATTCTCCCTATGTGCCCAAACAATAGTCAATAAGCCAAAACAATTGATTTTTAACCTCTCTTTTTTGATAACGTTTTTATGAACATGTTTACACTTTTTTAATAAAAAATTTTTTATAATTTTTGTTTTTTTAAATTCAAGCAGATCGGATGAGTAACCACTTTTTTGATAGATAAATGGAGACAGCGTTCAGGAGCGCCTCCGGCGCTCTATTTCACTTTCAAACGGAGCGTCCATGTGGCACTCCGCGTCTCGATTGTATTGTTTGATTCAAGTAAAATTTGTTTATCGACACGATTAAAAAACATGAGAAATTTCACAAGTTTGACTTGGTTTACAAGGTGAGCCAAAAAACCGTAAAAGTATGTTTTTTTGGCACACACTGCATCATATATGTAAGGTTGATTTATCAAAATTCTGAAAAACATCATATTTTGTCAAAATTTTCTTATTTTTGGCTAGAAATAGCAAAAAGAAAAACTTTTTAAATACAGGCTGTTCCAAAAAAGTGAAATTTTCGTGATTTTTTCATGAATTTTAGACTCGAAAATTTTTTTCTAAAAACGGCCCGTATAATTTGATGCGAGGAATCGATTACGCGCACTTCCGAAGCGTGAAAACGCTTTCTTGACCCTGGTTCAGGGTATCGTGTTGAAATGAACATGAGAAAAATTCGGATTTTGACCACTACCCTAAATCAGAGTCAAAAAAACGTTTTCACACTTCGGGAGTGCGCGCAATCGGTTCCCTGCATTCATACATCACACGCTTTATATAAGAATTTTGCTAAAATTTTTATTCAAAATTCGTAAAAATCGGAAAAATTCATTTTTCTCATAATTTTCTAGCAAAGTTTGGAAACCTGGATTTTTTGGCAAAATCGCAGCTCTAATAGATATACTGACTTGTTGATTTATTTCAATTTCAAATTTCCCGGAAATTGGTTCTGGTAAAATGTTCGAAAAATTCAAATGCTCATACGTTGTTTATACTTTCTACATACTTTCTTGTTCTGTGCCGAAACAGTTCTCTTCTCTCCTCTTTTTTTGTATATGAACGGGGAACGGGAAAAGATCGATAATAATTACACAAGTGAACATTATATGTAGTATAGAATATACACTGGAAAATTGCTTGATTTTTCACTAGTTTTACTTTTATGTGTGAATTTTTGGTTGATACACTTTAAAAACATTTGGAGCTAGTTCACTTATTGGGAAGCATTTATCATGGTCAAAAAGTCGAAAATTTTTTCTTTTAAAATCGGCTGAAAACATCCTATTTGGGGTATTTTTAAGCGAGAAGTACACAGGTCTTCTAGTCGAAAATCTTGTAATCAACAATTGCCATTTTGTAAAAATGAACAAGTATCTTAAAAAGGTAAAACACAAAAAGTCAACGAAAAA
Organism: Acrobeloides obliquus; assembly: GCA_034698545.1. NCBI lineage: Eukaryota > Metazoa > Nematoda > Chromadorea > Rhabditida > Cephalobidae > Acrobeloides > Acrobeloides obliquus. Next base: position 2,421 of record JAQGBS010000367.1, read on the forward strand.
ATGGTGGGCTTGAAGAAAGTAGCTTTTTGATATCAAAAAAAGTTTTTCAGAATGATTTATTGATTGTCACGCAAAAATAACATACCAATGTGTTTCTCGCTTAAAAATACCCTAATAGGATGTTTTCGACTGATTTTAACTGAGAAAAAATTTCGACTTTTTGATAAGTGCCTCTCAATAAAAGAACTAGCTCTAAACATTTTAATGTGCAGCAATTTTTATGTGCCATGATTTTTTTAATCTATTTTTCGTTTTTCTTGTGTTTCATATCATCTCTTTGCAGGAATTATTTTTTTATAAAATTGATAAGGTTCATCTATTCTAACAAGAATAGTTTTGTCCTTGAAATTTTCTAACAGGTCATAGTTTGTGCGGAAAGGAAAAAAATTTTTTAAAGTAAAATATAAAAGAAGAAAGTCATCAACTTTTGCTTTGGAAGTAAATTCGTTAACTCTTTGAAGATAAATGAGAAACAAAATTGCATGAAAAATTGGGTGGGGTACTTTTTCGCCCTCACATATGCGCAGCTGACATTTGGACCTTCACATTTGTGCTCCGACATTGCGCCCCGACATATACGGTCTGACATTTGCGCATCCGACTTGTTAAATATCTTTCAAAAAGGTCGAAAATTTTAAAAACGGAAAAGGGCTAATTATTAGCGCACATATGTAGGGGCGCAAATGTCGTTGCGTAATTATAGAGCGCATATGTCGGAACGCAATTATTAGCGCGCAAATATCGGGGCGCAAAAATCGGGTGCGCAAGTGTCGTTGCGCATATGTGAGGGTGTAAAAGTCCCCCCCCCCCACTCATGACTTAAGGTCGGTATAGTAGTGATGCTTATTCGAAATGTTAGCGTAGAAGAAAGTCTAATTAACGGCACCCTAATGGTAGTTACTGAAGTCCTTAAACGCGTAGGCATTGTGCTCTGCCGTGTTATCACTGAGGGTAGGGCGAAAGGAGCAATCGAAGAATTCCCTACCCGAAAAATTTAAACGAGTTTGTGTATTGAAACGAATGGGTTGGCGCGAAGTGGTTGATCTGTGTATTGAAACGATTTATCAAATCTAATATTTTTGTTGCCAATCGATTGTACTTGCGGAGAGCTTTCCAACTAGTAGTCGATGTCGATATTTCGATGCTGGGAAGCGGAGATAAAAAATAGGGTCAAAAAAGTCGTAAAAAAGCAAATTTTTGTCCTATTTTTTATCTCCGTTTCCTAACAAACAAAATATGGACATCGACCACTCGCGGGGTAGCTCTTTGTGAGTACAATCACAAAATAAATAGGAATTGATAAATCGTTTCAATACACAGATTATATTGATGATCAAGCACTTCGTTTCAATACACAAACTCGTTAAAATTTTTCATGCAATTTTGTTTCTCATTTATCTTCGAAGGGTTAACGAATTCGAATTTACTTCCAAAACAAAAGTTGATCGCCACGACATGAACATTTTTATAAAAAATTTGTTCAAAACTGGACTGGTCCTTTAAGGGGGGACCATTAGAAAACACATAAGGGAACAATTATGAAAAAATTTAAATTTTTCGACTTCGAGGGGTCTATAGACCCTTTCTTCCCCATACCTACATACCTGATATTTATATACCACTGCGCCTGTAAAATCTCAAAAAGTCCACTGTTTTCTGGGCCATCCTGTATAAATTTAAATTTTAAAATTTTTAGATGCCCACGAACGATGAACCATTTTTCAGTTTTATTTTTAAAAAATTAAAAAACGTGAAGTGACTGTTTACATTTTATCGTTTCTACTCAATTTAAGATTTGATAGAAGAATAACCCCACCACGTTTTTTTGTCATGTTATCAAAAACTTCACTGTTAAAAACGTTTAGCTGATAGCGGCAAACAATTCCCATCCTTTAATGCATCTGGCGAAGACAAACTTCTTATTTTTATCATAAGAATAGCGATGCCAGTTCAAAAGTATATTGCAGTTCCGGCCGGACCGGATGTGTCAAAAGACAAATTTCCACTCGTTTATAATCAAAATGATGAAGAAGTCTACATTGTTAGCACAGGTATGGGAGTGGAAAAAAGACGGGTGGCTTATACACGAAGACTAAGTGCCTGGAAAAGATCTGGGTCAGGATAGTGTAGTTTACTGTTGACCTCCGCCCAATGTGCTTCGCGTTGCTAAAATTTTGACGTTTAGTCCAAAAAAAAGTTGATAAGACAAATACTATAATTGACTAGGAGAATGGGTAGCAGAAATCATATTTTTATTTGCATAGTTTTTGAGGTCTTCAAAAAAATGTTTGATGAATTTTTCAAAATTTTTATAATTTATGACTCATTCAAAAAAATTTGTGTTGCCTAGTAACCATGACTCAACAATTTTTCATTTTTTAAATTGTCATTTTATAAAAATTTTCAATAAATTTTTGCTGCAAAAATTGATGTTCAAAAATTACTATTTACCTTTGAATTTTTAAAAATTGTTCCAAAACTTTCTTCATTTGCAAATTTTTTTACTTTAACTTTTCAGAGTCCTACGAGCGTGCGAGAGAAGAAAACTCTTACACTTGGAAGATCATGAAGATTTTAGTTTCAATTCTATGTCTCCTATTAATATTCCAGATTATAAGAGGTTTGGAAAATTTTTCGCACCACCACCTTAAAAAAAATTCATTTTTAGCCCAGATCCAAAAACAGAAAAGGACTAAATTCCAAGCTGGCCACACCACTCAGTTGATTTCTGCTTCAGATGTTACTAGCATCTTAAACCATATGTCGAATATTGATGTGAATTCTGCCAAATCTGGTGATATTGTAGTGGCTTATCAAAATATGGCTTCACATACCCATTTTGATCATGATAACGCGCCAAATCCGTATGTGCAAGTTTTGAAAAAAATTTTTGCCAAAAATTTTTCTCAAAAATTTTTTTCCCAAAAATTTTTCGATCCTACTCATTTTTTTATAGATTTTTTACATCAGTCAGTTCAACATTGTTACAAAAGAGTACTTATCAAGCATTGTCTTATTTATTGGTAATTTTATTTTTAAATTTTAAAAAAATCGAACAATTTTTTAGCAACAATATAACACTTCTGATATTGACACCGCCGATACCACAACCACGACTAATCCTCAAGCAATTTCCAGTTTTCTATCAAAAATTGGCTCCACTAACTTGTATTCGGCGGCTATGCAGTTTTTGAAAAACCAAAGTAATGATAAAAAAAATTTTACAACGAAATTTAAAAAATTTTTAAGATCTTGTCCCTAGCGATCCAACTCAAACTTTGATGGACCTCTGGTTCAATCCTTATGCTATAAATAGTGTTAAAGGAAGCTCAGGTATGCAACTTGTGTATTTTGGTTTTTTTCAATGACTAACGTTTCAAAAAGTTGGAGAAGGGGATCTTAAAACCCCACCGGGATTTTTATAGAAATGGGGGAGGGAAGTCATATTAAAAAACTTTTTACTTTTGTGATGGAGGAGGGGGTCAAACTTTGTGTTCGTTACTGGCTAAAAAATCACAAAATTTTTATTTTGAAAATTCAAAATTTAGGCTTCAAACACGTGTTTGCGGGTGCTTCTCAGGGAATTACAGTTTTGGGCCTCAACAACTGGGTTCGATTTTATCAACTGGAACAACAAAGCAGTGTCAACTACCATGGCTGGTTTGCTCGACAAGAGGTGTGTTTTATGAAAATTTTATTATTTTTTTAAATACAGCATCCAGAAAAATTAAGGAAAATTGACCAATAATGAAAAAATAAAATTTTACGTTCACAAAATTTTTTACAAATATTCCATAGGCATAGTAGCACTTCTTTCTCGCTGCACTTCAGATTTTTGGCCTACAACATTTTTCATTGAATCAGAGCTAAAAAATTTTTTACTTAAATTTTTGTTTGTTTTTTTCTGTACCCTGTCAAAGTGGCTTCGAGGAGTTCCAAAACTTTCAGTACCTCAGAAAATTTTTGGTCCACATTTTTGACCTTCTCTTCGCATAATTCCAACCTTTTTTGAATACTGCATTTTTCTATTCCATACGGATTTAATGGTGAAGGTACAGGTTTTCCAATAGTTGCATCAAGTCGGAATTCTAGCTTAAAAAATGAATTTTGTGAAAAAATTGTAAAATAAACAAATCAAATTAAAAAATGAAATATCATAATTTATAATCGAACGAATAATGTAGTTAGAAATTATGATATTTCTATCATAATTTGTTATTGCCATTTTTAAGCGATTACAAATTATGATAATTTTATCATAATTTTTAAGTGCCATTTTTAGGCGATTACAAATTATGATATTTCTATCATAATTTTTAAGTGCCATTTGTAAGCAATTACAAATTATGATATTATACAAATGTTACTTCAGATGTGGAATTTTGTTCAATAAATTAAAATTTTTTGAATTTTGATCATTTTTTATCTGTTTGATGAATTTTTCAAAAAAGACGTTTTTCAAAAATTTTGAATTTTTGTTAAAAATTTTTTGTACCTCATTCAATTTTTTCCTATTTTGATACTCCATCTCACACAAAGCTTCTTCCACATCAATCAACTCGTCGTGCGGTATTCTTAACAGGTGGAATTTTTTTTTGAGCCAAACAACTCGAATGTAATACACCATTTGGAGTATATACAGATATTTGTTCACTTTTTCTTCATTCAGCTCTAAATTTGTTGCTTTGCAACTGAATGCTTACTAGCTGCCAAATATGAGCCATACCCGCACTTACTATTTAACTCTTGTTCACTTCCACTTCCAAACAGACTATTAGCTTGAGAATCTTCGTTCGAAAAATATGTGCTAGTATTCGTTTCTTGAGTCAAAAGCGTATCATGACTGTCTAACAAATTGTTTTCATAGTCATCCAAGGTGTTGAAACTCTAAAATAGAGTTCTAGATTCAGTTAAACAAATCTTCTTTTTTTATTAAATTTAAGAAAAATAATTTTTGGTTTTTAAAAATATCCTCAAAATGGCAAAAATTTAGAGTTGTTTCAAATTTTTTTGTACCCTAGTTGCCGGTAAGGTTAACTTCCGATAATTATTCATAGTTGGCGAACATCGGACTGTGATCTGACCTTCTAGGTCGTATGGAAGCTAAATTTTGAAAATTTTAAGAAACATGTCCATATCTCCTTCCCTCCCCCAGAGACGAGCTTAAGCACTTCATTCACCTACTGTGTGTGGAGGGCAGAGTGAGGGAGTCGTTTAGGTTTGAAGGGGAGGGGAATAATGAAGCTTTATCAGAGTTTCCTTCTGATTCGTTGTCTAGGACACAAGAGCTCATATAAACATGGTTCCTAATCAATTTTTCTCGTGTAACTCGTTTCTGACAAGGTACTTCCTTTAAGACAGAGCTAAGCCTGTCTAAAGGGATCCAATCACCCTAGAGTGCGGTTGGCGAGGGAGGGAGATTATTAAAAATTGTCTACCTTGTTAAGAATTCCATTTCTTCGTGCCAAATTATTAGTAAAAGCTAAACTTGTATGGCTAGACGTCTTCTTTCGATATCGATCCCCTAGGGGTGAAAATGAGGTCTTCCTTTTGAAAAATTCTTCAACTCGAGATTTTTTTTGATTTTGAAAATTTTTTGATTTTTTCCATGTTTCATCAATTGTTTGAATACGGGCACATTGCAATCTGAATTTATTGATTTTCTTAATTTCAATGCGAGATCTACTTGAAAAATTCAATTTCTCCAATTATCTTTTTGTTCATTATCAAACGTAAGCGGTACCTAAAAGATGACTTTTTTTGAATTTTTGAGATTTGTATTCTTTTTTGAATTTTTAAAAAATAATTTTGGGTTTTTTAAATTTTTTGATAAAATTTTTATACCAATTTTGGATAAATTTTGCTGCAGTGTCTCTTTTTTTCCATAAATTCTTATTTTCTCGCCTCTTGTCTTCTTTAATCTTCATGCTCATGATAAATCCAACCAAATTTGAAGCCGTACAGAATAGGCATATGCCTATATATGACATCCAGGTGGTGACGAATTTTGAAAGCCATCTTTTTGGCACCATGTCACCATACCTAAAAAAGTTTTCATCATGATTGTGGTAGAGATAGCTTGGGAAAATTTTTAGCAATCAGCCGAAAATTTGCAAGAGGTCAGGTTTCCAAGTGTCAAAGAGTCTGGGATGAGGACGATCCATGTAATATCTTTTGAAAAACATGTTTCATGTTTCTCATATCATAATTTATAATCGCTAATTTGAACAAATTACGAATTATAGTAAAAATATCATATTTCATAATCAAATTATTTATGTAATTACAAATTATGATCGAAGTATCATAATTTATAATCGCATCATTATGTAATTAGAAATTATGATCGAAATATCATAATTTGTAATCGCATCAAATTAGCAATTACAAATTATGATATTTCTCCACCCCCAGAGGGTGATGGTGGAATATGTTTAGTAGGGTAAAGAAAGTGATAGTGGGGATTGGGTTAGGGTTGGACGGGGAGGTACATATTAGGATCACCGATGATATTGGAATATAGACCTCTTCCTCCACCCCACATACATAGCTGCTTCTAGTATAAGTCCCAAAAAATTACCCCACAGTGAGTATACTAATGATTGAAAACCACAAAGATTCGCCATAATTTTTGAATGTAGGACCTAAAAGTTTTTTGCAAATTAAAATTTTTTTGTTGATTTTTTTCGAAATTTTACTTGTTTCCGTAGAATTTTGGAAGATCCCATCAATTTCCTCATCAAAAAAAGTTTCTACCGTATAAACAAACGTGCCCAAAAATAAGAACACTACAAACGTCAAATAATAAGCAGTGATTAGCTCTTTACTAAAAAATTTTTTGGGAGTAAAAAATTTCGAAATTTAATTTTTTAAATTTTTGATTTTTCACTTGCCTGCTTTTTTGAATAATCTCCTTAATCAACCTCCATGTCGCCATTTGTCTATCGATATGAAAGAGCCTCAAAATTTGGAGAAAATTCAATTTTGCCAGCGTATCATTCGTAGAATTTGCTCTCTCACTCACAATAAAAATTGACGCCAATAAAATTATTACGTCAACAATACATATGAATCTGGACAAGTAGCGAAATCGGCCTAATTTTTTGATTTAAAAAAAAAATTTGGAGCATACCTCTCCATCCTATAAATCTTGCATCCGCACCTACTGACCATAAGCGGATAAAAAATTCGAATATAAACATTATGGCAAGCACAAAATCTAGGGTTTGAACGTTTGTTAGGAGCCATTTATAAACAGGTAGTTCTGCAAAGACACATAAGGAGTGGAGGATGAGGATGTAAGCGAAAATTCCTATAATTGTTGATTTTTGGAGATAGTGAACAATTTTGAAATTCGAAAAAATTAAATTTTTCAATTTTTTACAATTTTTTTATTACAGAATATGATATTTCTATCATAATTTGTAATTGTTTATTTAATGCGATTACAAATTATGATAATTCTATCATAACCTGTAATTGTATAAATAATGCGATTACAAATTATGATAATTCTATCATAACCTGTAATTGTATAAATAATGTGATTACAAATTATGATAATTCTATCATAACGTGTAATTATATAAATAATATGATTACAGAATATGATATTTCTATCATAATTTGTTATTCAAAAATTTTCAAAACTTTGAAAAAATCAACCTTACCAATATGATAAACCAAACTCCAAAAACTCGAAGGATGTTCCAAAAATTTGTACACTTTCGATTGAAATTCCCTAACGTCAAGCACCATGTTTCCATAAAAATTTGAAAAAAATTTGTCCTCCACTTTTCGAAAGAAATTTTGCATTTATTGATGACAAATTTTGTAAAACGTCACCCACCTAAAATCTTTTTGTCATGACGCCAAAAATGAGACATAAATCATGACGCCAAAAATGAGACATAAAATCGATTTACAAAATTCTGGCAAAATAAAATAAACTAGCTGCTGCTTATCACTTAATTTCCGCTTTACACAGATATTTTCTTTTTTCCGAATAAAAACATACTGCTTGTAGACTGACGCAAGTCAGCATCAATGAAGGCATAAAACAAAAGTCGACCTGTAAATGTGAGAACACCATGTTTTTCGATTCTTGAAATGAATATATGCCTTTCTTTGACGGGGAGAGTCAAGTGATCGACGACTGTTAGATATATCATAATTTTGAATTGATAAAAAAAGTTGTATAAAATTTATCACTTCTTACCATTGTTTAATTATCACATTTTTGACTAGAAAAAGCAAAAATTAGCAAAACATGTTGTTCGTCCGCTGAAATCGACTATACATGTTACTATAATTTATAATCGCTAATTTGAAGAAATTATAAATTATGGTAAAAATATCATAATTTGTAATTGCTAATTTGATGCGATTACAAATTATGATACTTCGATCATAATTTGTAATTACATAAATGATTTGATTATAAATTATGATATTTTCACTATAACTCGTAATTTGTCCAAATTAGCGATTATAAATTATGATATGAGAAAAATATTTCCAAAAGATGTTACATGTTTGGCTAAAGGGGAGAGATTGAATCGAGTGATCAATGATGTTAGATAAATATGTTTTTTGTGGAAAAAATGGTGCTTATATTTTTTTAACAAAAAAATTACAAAAATTTTTCAGGATGTCACTATCAGCATGCAATTTGCCTGGGGCAATCTACAAGCTCTTATGCAAAATTTCACCATTGGAGCCAGTCCAGAATTCGACTTCTGCGCATACACCATATGTGCTCTCAGCTCTTCAGCTAGCCTCAAAGTAATCCACATTTTTCCTCTCTTGAAATTTTTTCATTTTTAGACTTGCACCTACCAAAATGCCGGCTACACTATCACTTTGGAAGTAGAAACGATTAATGACAACGGTGTCACTCGGATAAAACATGCATCTCCATATGTCGGGACATCTAGTGGTGGGGTGACACCCACTCCACATGGTGGATCTCCTGGTACCCCTAGTACAGACAGCAATTTCCAAGACTTGGTCAACAAAATGAGAGCCGCTGATGTGGACAGAGCACAACCTAGTGATATCACAATTGATTGGGGTACTAAATTGATGAAAGAAGGCAAAGCAAGCAAAAGTTCTGGACCGTAAGTTTTTTGAAAAAAAAACGAAAAATGAACAAAAAATTTTTCAAAAATATACATTTTTATGATTTCTAGAAGTTACAAAAATCAAGAAATTAATGAAATTATCACTTTTTAACCCAATTTTTTTAAATTCGCATATTTTTGGCTAGAGAGACAAAAATTTGCAAAGCATGTCATATCGTTTTGAAAACATGTTATATATTGTTATATATTGATATATACTATAATTTATAATCGCTAATTTTAAGAAACTATAAGTTATGATAGAAATATCATAATGTGTAATTGTGTATTTAATGCGATTACAAATTATGATACTTGTATCATAAACTGTGATTACGTAAATAATTTGATTACAAAATATGATAGAAATATCATAATATATAATTGCTAATTTGATGCGATTACAAGTTATGATAGGAATATCATAATGTGTAATTGTGTATTTAATGCAATTACAAATTATGATACTTATATCATAAACTGTAATTACGTAAATAATTCGATTACAAAATATGATAGAAATATCATAATGCGTAATTGCTAATTTGATGCGATTATAAATTATGATACTTATATTATAATCTGTAATTACTAATTTTATGTGATTTCAGATTATGATATTTCTACTATAAGCTGTAATTGCCACTTTTAACGCTGATTTGGGGGGGGGCTCCGCTTAAAGGATTTTAGGAGGAGAGTCCGCTTAAAGGGGTTTGCCTGTATTTAAAAAAATCAAATTTTTGGAAAAAATCAATTTTTTATGCAAAAATAATAATTTTTTTATCAAAATTTTAGACTCATTACTTATGTGAACGAACAACTTTTCCAACGACCAGTCTATTCCAAATTGATTACTATCTACAACCAAAGTCTTTTTGTGCCCAATGTAATTTTTTCATATAAAAAAATCAATATTTTTCCAAATTTTTAGGTCTGTACCGCAGAAATGGCTATGACTGGCTTCAAAAAAGCCTATCTTGACGATTATTTGAAAACGTTGACGAACACCTCGGTGTTTCAGCTGGCTTATAACTATCTTGTTTCAAAAGGTGTAGCGTCGTCGGATTTCCCGACATTTTATACCCAGTTGTTTAATCTGTGGTATGGTACCTATTCGAGGTGTAGTAGCAATCAGGGCAGTTCAGGTATAAAAAATGATAAAAATGAAAATATAACTCTCTCGTGCACAAAACCCTCAAAAAAATTCCCCCTCTCGTGCACAAAAACCCTAAGGCTACAAAATCACTTGGCCGAGGGGTTAGTGTGGCAGAATTTCACTTATAGGTCGAGAGTTCGAATCCCTGCTCGAAACTAAAGTTTTCCATTTTTCATGAAATTGATTGTATATGCCTATTTTTCGTAGATCATTTTCGAGTTTCTGCCAATTTTCGTCAAAAAACCGCCATGAAACTGAATAAACCTAACCTCATTTTTTCTACCCCTTGTCTAAAATATGCCATTTTTAGGCTGGGAACACGTCTATTCTGGCGAATGGAAAGGTACAACAGTCGATGGCCAACATAATTGGGTTCGTTACTACTTGCTCCAAAAAGCTGGCCTAATCGACTACCAAGGGTACTACTCCCACGAAGGTGATCTCATCGGAACTTGGGAATATTCCTGGAATGGATACAAAAAAGCCAAAGGTGGATTCTTCCTCGGAACTTCACCGGGTAAACATCACTTCTCACATTTCAAAATCGATTTTTTTTAGCCTTCGACTTGTCAATTTTCACAACTTGTGTTCTAACTCAACAAGGCGCTGGTAAATGTGCTTTTACCGTTGATGGTACTTACAACATTTATATTACTTCCTATGATCAATCTTGTGACGCTGGATCGTGTTTATCGACTTCTTACCCTTCTGATACGCCTTAATCCTATTTTTTCTATTTGTAACGGTTGCGGGTATTTTTCGATTCAGTTTTTAATACCAAAGTAGCTAACTTTTTGTTTGCTTTTATGTACATATTCTGACTATTTATAAATAAAATATTGTTGAGATCATTAAACATTCATTACTCGAAATGAGGCATCAACGGGGGCAGGTCAATGGGGCATCAGCGGGGCAGGGTAATAGGAGTGAAGCATCAGCAAAAGGAGTGAAACATAGGAAAAGCGCGAAGTAGGGCATCAGCAGGAGTAGGCGTGAGCTTTCAGAAACGACTACTTGATGCAAGACCGAAAAATTTCAATTCAAGCTTTGAAGTCATCGATCGGGAAGATGCGTTAGGAGATAACTTGTCTAATGAGCATGAAATGGGCCTGATAACACTAGAACTAGAGATTCCAAAACAACAACTTCATACAAGCCCGAAAGGTTCCAATCAGGGTTGCACAAATTCCCAGAAAAAAGTTGCGGGAATATTCCCGTTGCCTGATTATCAATAAAATCCGTTTATTGGCACGAAAAAATTTAAAAGCTATTTTCTATAAAAATCGACCCTTGAAAAGATCCGAATCCCAAAAGTTGTTTGATTTGTCTAAATTTCACATGTAACCCCGTTTTTGACTATGCTGAGTCCGAAAATGAAGGATTGATATCAACTTTTCAATTCGATTTTGATATCCGGCACATGGGCCTTGTTTATCTTTGTTTTGAACACCAACGACACTACGGACCATGTCTCTGGATACGAAAAAGTTTTGGATTTTTGAAAGACTCCCTCTGAGGCAATTTTTTAGAACAATACATTTTTGGGTCCCAAAAATCACTTGTTTGGCACACCCTGGCTATTTATTATAAAAACTTTTTTTTAAAAATTTATGAACGATTACTTTAATTGTTGACCTAGATAGGTTATTTCCCCAAATAATTTTACATAAAAAATATATTTATTCATTCGATGATAAACTTTTTATTTATCTTATGGAATGAAATTTTGTTTGTGTACAACATGGCCTTGCCTCTTTGATAGTGTTCAATAAAAGCAGAGACACCAGTTTCACATAGAGAACGATTTTGCCTCTATTGCATATGTACAAGGCATGTGTCATTTTTTCCGATCATCGATTGAGTAGTTTTTGAAGTTTTTGCCAAATTTTTGTGATAAGAATTTTCACTTTGAAATTAATATAAGTGATATTATTCTAAACACCCTAACCTCCCAAATCCGAAAAATTTTAGCAGATGGGTTGGTGGGCAACTTTTTTACGAAACCACATTTGTCCCCAACTCTTTTCATTCAATTGAAGGGGATAACCAAACGAGATAATAAGCGGGTGGATCCTTCTCCAAATCAAGATTTGTCGAAAAAGGTATCCCACCTACCCGTGTACAAAAGTTTTCATATATTGTATACCATAAACTTCTTTAGACATGAAATTTTACATAAAATATTACGGCGAACAACAACTAATCGAACTAGACCCCAATGACACTATCGAAACGGTTAAACTTTATTTAAAACTTCACTTCCAAATTCCACCCAATGAACAAATTCTTACTCATCCATCTACAAGAGATGTGCTTAGAGATGATCACAGGCTCAGCTATTATTTTGGGCCCGAAAATCCCATGTTTGTTATGCCCCATGCTATACTACTTTCACGTATTTCAAAAAATCAAGGAAAAGTGTTGGCAAAATCTCAAGAAATCGGAGATTTTGGAAAACAAGCGAATATGGTGACTGGGCAAATGCCAAGTGGTAGTAATAACTCACTTCATAGCCTAAGCTTTCGGATTATGGAACTAGAAGAAACTTTGGCGTTAGAAAGAGTAAGTATCCCCCAGGGATGCCATATTTTTTCACAGAATTTTCTATCAAAATTTAAGTAACTTTTACGTTTACAGGAACAAAATTTAAGTACAATCCTACTACAAACGTGTAATGTTTGTCTGTGTGTTTGTTTTTGACGATATCGAGAACGCTTGATTTAAACCCTCTACAGCTTTCAAGATTTCGAATTGTCTTGTTCTGATCGCCAACACTTGTTCTATTCTTCCTTCCATATCAGCGTCGATCTTGTTCTCCATTCTAGTTTTATTCGTATCCAAACTTAAAATGGCTTCCGTTGGTTCTTTGATTCAAGTTTGCCACTTTTCAGTAAAGTCAACAGCTTCTCCGAATTCTTCTCGTTCACTGTTTCTATCTTACCATGTTGTTGGATGTCGATGGTTTATGTTTCGAACTTCGCAGATCTTATAAGTATTTCCGTGAACAGCTTTAAAAATGCTATATAAATCACTGATTTAAGTTATGTTCAAATAATTTCAATTTTTTAGAAAGAACGCCATAACCAAGTGGACATATTGACGAAAGAGAAAAATGAAGCATTAGGAGAATTAAGCCGGGTCACAACATGTTTTAAAGAAATAAATACTGCATCTGAAGCATTATTGGTATACCAATTTTAAGACTTGTTCGTAAAATTGATTATTTCTTAGACATCGAAAGATAAACAATTAGAAGAAGCGATAAAACTCAATGCTGAACTTCAAAAAGAAATCGAAATTTTAAATGAAACTATGGCGGCTTTGCCAACTCGACTTGAAGCTGATATTGTAAGTATATAGAAAAGAACAAATAGATTCAAGCCAAGACAGTAATTTTGCACTTGGATTAAGACTTTTGGATATCTAAGATCACTTCTGTGGTCAGAACTTTTCCTGGTACACTAAGTACTACTAAGCACACATTAGCTGTTGCCAATGACAGGGCTACACATCGAAAAATCCATATAGGGTTAAACCAGGGCTGTCCAAAACGTAGTCGTCATGTTCAAATTTAACTAAACGTCACGTTATGGCTAATTAAAAATAACAAAAATTCAAATTTTCAGGGCATTGAAGACACTCGAGTAATCGAATTAGAAGCAGAAAATCTTGGATTTAAACAAAAATTTGGCGCTCAAGAAAAGAAATTTCAAGAAGAAATTCAAAAATTAAATTCCATATTGGTAGGTTCAACAAATTGACAATTATCGTTTTCAAAAAATGTATAGGAAAGCGAAAATATTGAAAAAAAGGAGCTCACAGCAAAATTGGCTGAAGCAAAAGCGAACATTTTATCATTGGCAAATGTTGTCAAAAAGCAAGAAGGTGAAATTGATGAATTAAAAAAGTTGTTGGAGGTCAAAGAGAAGGAATATGAAGAAAGTATTCAGAAAATACAAGAAAATCAAGTAAAATATTATCAAAACAGATTTTCCCCTTTCATCGTCCTCCATGTTCTATCAACTTTCTTGAAAAATTACCTGTGGGCGGCACCATTCCCCCAAAAGCTAAAGCATTCAAAAATGGTCTCCCTTGTTAGTATTTTTGGTGGATGGTCCTCTATAAACATCAACCAAGGTTGGTTACTACAAGGGTCCTTAGGTGACAGGGGTGATATATGACACCTAGGTTACACTCAATTGACAAGCGTGACCGAATCTGTTACCTTTGTCGTCTGAGTCAATTATTTGTCCCGTTTGGTGTGACAAATATGGCATATGTCAAATTTGTCACCTTAACATAAACTATGTCATCTGAAGAAGAATTTGGTGACTGTAGCTCATCAACACACCGAGGCCCTGAAACCAAGGGGCCGGCCCCAAAGTTCTGCACCAAGTGGAACGAGCCCCTTCATTTGCTTGTCCCCAGAGGTCGATCCTTAAAGGAACTGCCCAGATCCTGACCCCATTTTTTATAATTTCAATCTAATTTTAGACCAAAATGACGCAACAAATCAACTCTTTAAAATCCAAATGGCGCTCCGAAGCAAAACGAAATTTCCATGAATCGATGGCCTACGTTCAGAAAAACTACAAACAAATGCTAGCCGTGGAAGACTTGGGTTTTCTCAAATCAAGTGATGATTTCACCCCTATGAATATGTCCATTTCCATGTCGATGAATCATGCACCAAGTGCAATGAGTGTCATGACATCAAGCTCAAGTTATGAAAAGATCGATGAAGGATCGACACAAGATTTGACCGGGTCTCAATTTTGGAGTGTTCCCGAAGAAAGCGAAGAAATTAAACAAAGTGAATAATGTTTATTCTCGCTTGTAAATTTTGTAAATATAAAAAAATAATGATTTACTATTTATTTTATAATAATTGAATAAAACATTATTAAAAAATAAATAACAAAAAAACATATTAGAATTTAACCACGAGCAGTTAAATATTAACTATGAAAACTGCGATTTCTAATTTCGATAGTTCTGTTAAAATCATACAGGTCTTTGCCTTCAATGATTCTATACTGGTATAACTTTAATTCAAGATTCAATTTAGAAAAAATTTACAGGAACCATAAAAAATTCACAAAATTAATATCAAAAATTTGGCTATGATGGCCTATAATGAATCTATGAAACGTATGTTTTAAAAATTCGAAGTCGCTACATTGACAGAGTTTCTCGGTCGAATTTGTTGGTTGATAGTCGCAATATTGGCTTTTGAGTGGTTTTTGACAATTTTTCGAAAACAAGGAATCCATGAGAGGCATTTCAATTGTTTCTTGAAAGCAGCTCGGTGGTCTGTGCTAAAAAAGTTTTTCTACAGGGTATTCCAAAAAAAACCCGCCATTTGATCATTTTTTGGCGAAAATTGTTCAAAAAATTTTTTCTCCAAAATGACTCATTAGGAGTATTTTTATGCCAGAAATCGATTGCGCGCATCGAAAAATCTTGAAAACGCTTCCCATGCCATGGAATATCCAATTTTCAAATAGAAATTCTTACCGAAAATAACTGAAAAAATACGAAAATCTTATATTTCATGGTCTGAGAGGCGTTTTCAAAGCTTTTCGATGCGCTTTGTGGCTTCACCCGGGATCGAACCGAGGACCTTTGACACTGTTGCTAGCATCTCTAGCCACTCGGCCACCGCCACCTGGTGATGCTCACTCCACTTTTGCCGTTATCTATTAGACTGGTACAACATTTCTTAATTTTTTAGATTTTGAGAATATAAAATATACCTAAAAAGGAAGTAGATAATATAATTCAACGACATGCCCAAGTTCATCAAAATCGACACATACATACACAACACCCTAATTAATTGCCAGGGTGCCACCAACACCACCAAATAATACAATAACATGGTTATAGGCCAAGAAATTAACACCATAACCATGGTAACCGTGAGAGATTTTATGACTTTTTGTTGAGAGCTCAAATTGTAGTCTAAAAATTTAAATTTTGCGTGATTTTTTTACAGGAAGTCCCACTTTTTCTAAACTTTATAATTGCCCATATGACCATATAAATAACTACCATAAGAACACCCATAACAATGACTTCAAAGCGTTGAATATTAGCTAAGTTACCTTGCAAAAAATCTGAGATAACACAGGGTATACCTCTGAAAGAATTAAATTTTGGTCAAAAAAATATCCTTAGTGTTTAAGGTTAAAAATGAAGCGCAAATATGGATTTTTAGGTGGTTTCGATAAAATAAAATTATAGAAATTCTATATATATAGAATTTTTCCCGAAAATATCAATCGCATCCCTAATACCTCACCACCCATATGACACGCCCCTAGTACGCAATAGTTAACCAGTGTCCTAATTATACCTATGATAGGTGATCGCTTAATCACTTCTTATTGTATTTTATGTTTTGCATTCTCAGTTGTTTGCTTAGCTGTATTTTGTAGTTTCCGAACGATACTTGGCCGCAGGACTTTGATGTCTTAGAGCCTAGAGAACTCCAAGTCTTCCACTGGTCCAGGAAGCCGCTATGTTTTGATTCAGCGCTCCTATGTTTTGAGAATGCATCGACTCGGTCGGATTCCAAGCAGACGAGGGCTATGTTGTGATCCGGCGGCAAGAATGATGAGAAACAGGAGAAGCTGCAAACCGTTATCATATCTTGCATCAGGCTTGTGTAATCGCTTGAGCCGTAGGGGAAGCCAGAGGCCGATTCGGAGCCCAATAGATGCAGTTGAAGAGGTGGAAGGTGGTGATCTGCTTTCTTCTTTCATTACTTTATTTTTCGAGTTTACGCGCGTTTAAACTTTATTAAGCCAACTCTTTTAGGGGCCAGCCCTTGCACTTGAGTACCGAAGTCTAACCAACTTCAAGAAGCTATCAGTTCAAGCCTGCGCAGGATATCTTATAATTAACGAACTCGAAGAAACCTTCGATTCTAAAAGATTCATTTTGACAAAAATCTTACAATTCTGGATTCTTGGACATCCATTGATATGAAAAATAAGTCCAAACTAAGCTATAGACTAGAGGTATTAGTAAAACTATGGTCAAATAACCCACTTTATTTCTTTTTAAATAGCTAAAAATAAATTTAAAATATTCAACATTCGTCATTTGTTTACATGGTTGGAAAAAGAATGCTATAGAGCCGATCCAAGCCTATTATCAGAGTGAGTATCATACAAGAATAAAAGAAAATGCTATAAAAGTAGTTTTCATTTATACGTATAGAGAGAAATTACTTGGGTATAAGTTGTTTGTACCAACACCAGCTTAGAGAAACGCTATTTATGCCGCTTAAAACGACATAACCAAAAATAAACTGACCACATAAAGCCCCAGTTTCGCTTAGAGCATTTATAGCTATAAGAATGTGACAGGGAGTATGAAGGGTCCTTAAAAAATTTTTAAAAGACATTTTCTCGAGCGTTCAAATGCCTTAAACGACTCGAGAGCGCTCCAATTTGAATTTATTTAGTGAGATTAACGCATGGAAAAATTTTTAAAAGTCATTTCGAGTCAACCTGAAGTCAGCCAAAAATTTAAAACTTTGTCCCGAAGTTCAAAAACCCGATTTTACGTTGATTTTTTGAATTTTCTAACCTTTTTAAAACGGCACTAGGCGTTTGGTTACGGTTACCGTTTCTAAATTCAAAATTGCCGTTACTATTTTTGAAATTTCAAAACATGAAAATGTAGGATATAAAAATTTAATAGTCGTGTGTCAAAAGTAGAAATTTTGTCAACCAGTAAAAATTTGAATAATTTTGAATTTAGAAACGGTAACCGTAACCAAACGCCTAGTGCCTTTAAAACACCCTAGATAATTTTTTCTCTTTAGAACTTCTAACGTGATTTCGAAAAAATCCGAGAAAATTTTTTTTCGATCTCCTTTCTACTACTAACGTTTAAAATGGCTCAAAAATTAAAGTGGGTGTTTTAGAGAGGTTAGAGAGGTCAGCTCAAACTGACAACTTGTTCAACTTGTCAGCTCAAACTGACAAGTGTCAATTCGAACTGAAAACATGTTAACTTCTGACAAATCAATTTTTTTAGTCGATTAAATGAATCAGAAATCAAAAATATTGTTAAAATAGGTGTTTTCTTGCATAAATTGTGTTTATCAGTTTGAACTGACATTTATCAGTTCAAACTGACAACTTTTTCGAGTTGTCAGTCTATAAACAGACAAGTTGTCAGTTCAAATAAACAATCAGTATTCATGCCGGGAAATGCTAGATTTGTGTTTTTTGCTAGATTTGATTAGATCTAGTATGGATTTTGCTAGATATAGTCTAGATTTTCTAGATCTATACTAGATGTGTTCAATTTTCTCTCAAGCCCTTTTTTATACCTACCGATTCCGAATAGTTGCCATTATAATAGAAATATTGCCCAAACATCCCATTATCGAAATAATCAAAATGATTACCATAGGTGGAACAAGAACTGGGTCCACTTCAGGATTCTTAAAAATTTAAAACAACTGTTTAAAAATAAAAAGAAATTAACATACTGTTGCGTTCCCAGCCATATTCTTCAAGAACTATGTCAGTGTCCAAAATGAAACATTCAAAAATTGAAAAACTCTATTCAACGTTGCATTTGACTATACCGGGGTGTGGGAAAAACTTTTATAGCTTTCTATATCGAAACGTTTACATTTGAAAATATAAATTTTTTTGATTTTGAACGTTGTGGTTATTGAAACATGCACTTTTACAAATACAAAAAAACTATTAGAAAAAAACAAAATAATAAAGGAAAAATATGACTTCATGTAATCATCGATATTATTAAACCCATATTTCCATATTTAATCCCGATCTCTTTAACCCTCAAAATTCCCCAAATGTGAAAATTCGACAAAACTGAAAATCTCCAAATATGCTGTGGAAAGAATGCCATTTTCCGTGCTGATCTTGTAGAATCCATTGTCGCTTCCATGCCGACGCCTAGCAGATTCGCATGGCCAATTTCGGGCAATCGACTGGGTCAACTGGCAGGCGCACTGTCTTGCCGATTTCCACTGGAGCATACCTAAATTAGAAAGTAATAAATAAATCAATGCTAGTAAAAAAACACCAACCTTCGCTCCGAATTCTCGAGCATTCTCTGAGCCTGTTCCTTCTGTGCCACGCGCGCTCCAGCTTGTTGCACCTCGATGTCTTGCTTCAGCTGTTCCGACGCTGTCAGCTCGGTATCGTTCGCATCTTCCGCATGTTCATTATGTTGTTATGATCGACATTTTCCTCTTTCGACGATGCTTAGTAAGTTGGGTCTGCCTGCGGCGCTTCTTTCACGGCTTCGCTCCAATCCAAGATTTTTGGCTTATTCAGTCCCTAAAAATATAAATTTACTCTAAAAAAATCTCAAAACTAAACAAACTTCATATCCGTCGTTCTCGTTGACGGCCAATCTGCGTTTTTCTTCGGATGGAATGTTTCCGTATTCGTTGACAAGCATTATCTTCTTTTCGAACATTGTTTCAAACGGCGAGCGTTTGGCACCTCTGTGGTATCCGCGGTCCTCTTTCATGGTTTGACTGAGTAAAGCCTAAAGACGTTCGATTCTTCATTGGATAGCTTCTTTTTCTTCTCATTTCCAGTGCACTTTTAAATCTTGAAAATACTACCATATCTCTTGACTTTTATAATACCTCAAAAACGAGTTGAATTTTGTTTCATAACGCCGTAATAATTAAAAACTGCTTCGCAGTTTTATGAAACAATTGAAATAACCTACAAGAGGGTCCATATACTGTAAAATACGCCCCGGATGTTAATTTTTTAAAAAAACATCAATAAATTTTTACCAAAAATTTTCTAACAATCAACATCAGAAAACGCTATTTCGCTCAAGTTTTGTGCATTTTTAATGGTTTCTGTATATCTGAGGTGGTTGATTTTTTTGATTTCTCAACCCCTGGGGCCGTACCAATAAAGATAAAAGCTAAGGATAAATCCTTAACTTTTCACTAAAAGCTAAGGATTTATCCTTAGCT
>JAQGBS010000368.1:0-22697 GCA_034698545.1 Acrobeloides obliquus
CCCCCCCCCCCCCCCCCCATGTAATCGTCAAAAATGCACTAACGCAATAATTTGTATGAGAAGGGTCGACCCCTCCCCCCTACCCCAATATAATTACGTAATATCTGGATGGCCCCGAAGCGTTTTCAAAGCGCGCAATCGATTTCTCGCATAGAAAAATTCAAAATTTCCACAAAAATTCAAAAAAGTTTGTGTATTACAACGAAAACATGAACGTAAATTCAAATTTCAAACGCAATTATCTCAAAAACTACAATGATTTAGAGGGTGTCGTAAAAACAAAAAATGCTCCAGTTTTCATGAACTTTCGAACATATAATTTTTTCATAGTGTCTCTTTTCCGAGTGTACTGGTCCTTTAAGATTTTTTATTAAAATTCTTTATCCAAAATTCAGAAATTTAGGAACAATGAAACCACTTGTACTACGGGTAAACAAAATGCTACTGTCATAGCGGCCATTAATCGAAACCTTAGTGGCTTTAATTTGAAAACAGAAACTGCTGTTGAACAATTCTGGGAGTAAGATTTTTGGAGCTACTTTCGGCTCTTATACCCCCATAGAACGTGGTCTAAAATCGAAAAATTTTATTTTTTGAATTTTCTCAAAAATTACCCTATTAGAGGAAATTTTATGCGGGGGAATTGATTGTGCACATTTTCTAAGCATGAAACCATTATCTTGACCCTGATTCAGGATCAAGATAGAGTTGGTGTATTGACGCGAAAATCGAAAAATTTTCTTTTTTCGTGTCAATACATCAACTCATTCCCTGAATCAGAGTCATGATAATTTTTTCATGCTTAGAAAATGTGTGCAATCGATTCCCCGCATAGAATTACCTTGAATAGGGTGATTTTTGAAAACATTTCGAAAAATAAAATTGTTCAATTTTTAGACCACGTTCTATGGGGTATAAGAGTCAAAGTAGTTTTAGATTTTTCTAACAAAATTACCCTATTAATAAAAATGCGAATTTAGGAGACGAGTATTGATGCAAACAAATTCCATTTCGGAGTTTGGTGGAATTCAATGGGAACTATTAGGTATATAAAATTCTTCATGGCTAGCTTTACAAAAAGTGTCGGCTATGTGGCGAAGTGTAAAAAGAAGCCGACCTTCCGATCTAACAAGTTAAGCAACGTTGGGCCCGCAAGTTCGATTCCCACGAGGATAAAAAAGTAAAAAACTTTTTTTTGCTCCCTTGCAAAATCAAAAGTTTTACCCTCGTGAGAATCGAACCTGGGGGCCCAACGTGGCTTAACTTGTCAGATTTGACGGTCAGCTTCTTTATCCACTAAACTATGGGTCCACGAATTTTTCTTCACTTTAGCTGAAACGGATTAAGGGGACCCTTATGATGATTTATAAAAATTTTTCAACAAAAAATACTGCCAAATTCGTATAGAAAAATTCCCCAGTACCAAAAACATACAAGTATTCCACTTATTAAATGAAATGATGACAAAAACAGTTCGATTCGATGGGGATTGAACCAACACCATACGGCGCATAAAATTTTTTCTCCATGTAGGATGTTGGAATGTTAGCCTAAGCTTAAGCCCAAGTCTAAGCCCAAGCCCAAGCCCAAACCTAAGCCTCACTTCAAACCTAAGCCTAAATCTAACCCAAACCTAAGCCCAAGCCTAAGCCCAAACCTAAGCCCAAGCCTAAGCCCAAACCTAAGCCCAAGCCTAAGCCTAAGCCCAAACCTAAGCCCAAGCCCAAGCCTAAGCCTCACCCCAAACCTAAGCCTAAATCTAACCCAAACCTAAGCCTAAGCCCAAGCCTAAGCCCAAACCTAAACCCAAGCCTAAGCCCAAACCTAAGCCTAAGCCTAAGCCCAAGCCTAAGCCCAAGCCTAAACCCAAGCCTAAGCCTAAGCCTAAGCCTAAGCCTAAGCCCAAGCCCAAGCCCTCTTTCCAAAAACCAATAGGCAAAAAAATTTTTATGTAATTTTAAGCGGCTTTGCTTATACAACTTTGTATGATTCGCGAAATCATACAAAGCGGCTTCTTTATCCACTTCGCTACGTAGCCAACACTTTTTGTAAAGCTAGCCATGAAAAATGTTTTATTTGGACGTTGATAAGAAAAAACTCGAAATTTCAGTCATAATGCTCTTCTCGTGGCTAATCGTCTATTTCGCGTTGTGGAAAGGCATTACAAACGCTCGAAAATTTGTCTATTTCTGCGCTCTTTTCCCATACTTCCTCATTTTTGTTCTCTTGGCAAGAGGGCTCACCTTGCCTGGCGCAGCTACCGGCATCTCATTTTATTTGACACCGAATATGACAAAGCTGTTAGAAACAACGGTGTGGAAAGATGCCGGAACTCAAGTTTTCTATTCATATGGTGTTGGCTTCGGCACACTCATCGCTTTGGGTTCACATAACAAGTTCAATCATAATTGTTTCCGGTATCATTCGATTTTTATACAGGGTAAACCAAAAAAGTGGATTTTTGTGTTTTTATGTGTTCAGGGAAATGGCCTTTTCTCGTGAAAAAATTTTTCTTTCGACCTAATTCTTTTTTTAACACGAGGCTACTTCTTCAAATTTCCAGTATATTCTGTTATTTGAAGTTATTCTGAGAAATATTCAAAAAAATCTTTTCAAAAAAAGTTAAAAAACTTCATATTAAATTATAAGCAAAATTAAAAACTCGATTTTTATCGAGAACTTGGCTCAGTGGTAGTACTTCAAGATTCGAGTCTAAGTGTCTCGAGTTCGAATCCCACCTGAGTCGATTTGATTTTGCCTGCGAAAAAAGCTGGTATATTCCATGGTTAGACAGCTTTTTTTTCAAAAACACGAAAATCCACTTTTTTGTCCCCCACTGTATATACCACATATACGGCGGGTTTTTGTTGCAAAAATTGGAGGAAATTCGAAAAATGAGTAATGCCATTCGACTCCGCTCAAAAAGACGAGTAAAATGAAGTATACATTGTGCATAAAAGCTAATGAGTCACATGGCCGAGTGGTTAGTTTGAGTTTTTTTAGGAGTAAGCCTAAGGCCTAAGCCTAAGGAGTAAGCCTAAGCCTAAGACCTAAAGCCTAAGGCCTAAGCCTAAGGCCCCTGTCTAGTCGACCAACTGTCCAGTCGGCCAAGTATCCGATCAACCAACTGTCCGACAACATTCGGGATCGATCCTGCAAAGCGAGAGCTTTACCACTTGGCCATCTCGTCCGGACTTTTTTCCCATTAGCGGCGGAAATGGACTTTAGTTTTTTTATACGATATAAACTTCGTTTTACTCTTCTCGTTGAACTGAGTTGAATGGTATTACTCGTTTTTAAAATTTCCTCCAATTTGTGCACAAAAAGCTTCCGTGTCTTTTAGAGATGCTATACTAATGTGTTGCATAAATGGCTCAACTAGTATTCTAGCTGGTAATTTTTTTGCAAAAGGAAATCAAGTGCTATTTTTAGGGTTTGCGGTTTTCTCGATTCTTGGTTTTATGTCTGTAGAAACAGGAATAGATATAGCCGAAATAGTCAAACCAGGTAATCATCATATCAATTGTCATAGAGCAAAAATCAGAAACTATTTTTACGTATAGTCCGTTTCACCCAAGTAAACTAAAAAGTTTGGTCAAACAGTTTGTGTGTGTTGCAGTGTGCTAACCGTCCGATCTAGCAAGTTAAGCAACGTTGGGCGCGCGCGAATTCGATCCCACTTGGAATTGAAATTTGAAAAAACGCGAATTTCAAATCTTTTTCGCGTTTTTTCGAACTTCGACTCCAAGGGGGGATCGAACCCGCACGCGCCTGACGTTGTATAACTTGCCAGATCGGATGGTTAGCACACTTCAACACACACAAACTGTTTGACCAAACTTTTTAGTTTACTTGTTTGAAACGAACTATATCCTAATTTGTAGGAGTTGGATTGGCATTTTTGGCCTATCCAGAAGTGGCCAGTAAACTTCCATTGAAACAAGTTTGGGCTATACTGTTCTTCTTGATGATTACTATTCTGGGCCTTGACAGTCAGGCATGTTATTTTTGCTCACAATTTGACCCAAAAAAATTGAAAAATTCGAAAAAATTGAAAAAAATCGAAAAAAGTTGAAAAATTCGAGAAAAAGTTGAAAAAATCCAAAAAATTTAAAAAATTGTAAAAAATTGAAAAATTGGAATAGCCATTTTAGGTGTGCATGTTAGAAGGCCTTTTTACAGCTCTAGAAGACACTTTCCCCACTTTATTAAGAAAGCATCGAAAAATTTCACTTGGTGTCACATGCCTATTTTTCTTCATTCTAGGAATACCCATGGTTTCATATGTAAGATGCAAATTTGAGTCAATTATCCTACTACTTTAAACGTATAATGTCTGTTTGTTTATCTTTTGAGTCCAATTGGGGATTGAACCTGAGAGCAATCTCTACGAGCCGAGCGTCTTCTCCACTCAGCCATGTGAGCCTCTAAATCGCTGTCATTAAAATTGCCCTATAAGACTTAAGTTAAACATAAAAAGGGGCTAAATTTAAAAAAATTTTCTTTGTCAAACACAAAATCTTTTGGATCCTGCTGGGAATTGAACTTGACAGCAATTTCTACGAGTCGACAGTCTTCACCACTAGGCCATGAGGGCTTCTTAATCGACATTATTAAATTTCAACTATAAGATTTACTTTTTTTAAACATGATATAGGGCTAAAAAATGTTTCTTGAAGGGTACCCCCATGATTTCGGTGTTCTTTTTCTTCTCTCACTGAGCTCTGTCGATTGGTATAGGCCGTGACGGAATTGGATAGCAAAAACAGACACACATAACGCGTTTAATATATAAAGATAATAACAGTAATAACAAATTTTTTCTCCAAAAAGTATTAGTAATACTCAAAGTTGATTTAGGCAGGATCCTATTGGCTAACGTTGTTCGACGCATATGGAGCTAGTGGGATAGCATTGTTATTCGTAGTCTTCTTCGAAGTAGTAGGACTTGCGTGGGGTTTTGGTAAGACCCTATTCATAGCAATTTTTCCAAGAAAAACTTCAAAAAATTTCTTTTAGGTGCTCGCCGAGTAAGAAATGCCTTGAATGAGATGCTTGGTTTCCGTCCCAGTGTCTTCTGGGAAGTTATCTGGAAATTTATCTCACCCTTAATTACTGCTGTAAGCTTTAAGCAGGACCAGTCTGTGGGAAAAAAGTTGCTATTTTTGTTGATATTCGGAAAGTTTATGAAAAATGAAGCATTTTTTGTTTTTACGGCATCCTCTGAATCGTTGTAGTTTTCGAGATAATTACATTTGAAATCGCTCATGCTTTTCGTTGTAATACACAAACTTTTTTGAATTTTTAAATCGATTTTTTCAATTTTTATAAAATGAACATTGTAGCAGTTTTTTCTAGCTGAATGAGACAAACAAAATGACACGAAAATTATCCAATTTGAAAATTGTTTTGGGTTATTGAAACGAAAATTCTGATTCATGTTTTCGTGTCAATAACTCAAAACAATGTTCAAATTGGATAATTTTGATGTCATTTTATTCGTCTCATTTAACTATAAAAAATTGCTACAATGTTCATTTTATGAAAAATTAAAAAATTGCAGCAAAAATCGATTTTTCCGCAAAAAATTCAAAAAAGTTTGTGTATTACAACGAAAAGTGTGAATAATTTCAAACGCAATTATCTCGAAAATTACAACGATTTAGAGGGTGTCGTAAAAACAAAAAATGCTCCATTTTTCATCAACTTTCCGAATATTAAAAAAATGGCGGCAACTTTTTTCCCCACTGGGCTGGTCCTTTAATCATCATGTTTTTGTGCAAATTTCATATTTTTAAGGTGTTGTTCGTATTTTGCATTGTCATGTACGTGCCATTGAAATATCCAGGAGGAGAAAACTTTCCATTTTGGGCACAAATGTTCGGATTTTTCTTGTCTTCTTGTTCGATGATTTGCATTCCTGGCTATGCGATTTATTATCTTTTCTGCAGCAGAAGTCCATTGAGCTTAAAAGATGTACGTTTTTTTAGTAAATGATAAAAAAATTTGGCGTTAAATTTTGAAAAAAATATACCAAAAAATTACAACTCATTCAAAAAATTGAATTTTTTCCTCTCAAAAATCAAATTTTGATCAAAATTGAATTTTTTCGGTGCGCCACTCAAACCATACTAGCACCACTTTTCAATATTTTAGCGCTTCATCGAAGGTATCCGTGTTCCTGACCACTTAATAACAACTGGCCACCGTCCAGTCCCTTATGCAAGTCCCGAAGAAATGGATTTTATTGACTTTGACAAGAAGCGCAACACCAACTACAAATCACCACACAGCCCTGATTAGTAGAAATTTTCGGTATATTCAACATTTCTAGAAAAATTGTATCCTGGTGAAATTGTGAAGTTCTGGTCTCTGTTATGATCTATATTATTTCTCTAGAAAAATTTTTTATCCCACTATTAGTTGACTTTTTATTTTAAAGGACTAGTCCACTCGGAAAAAACTTTGAAAATTTTTATGTTTTCGTTGTAATACACAAACTTGTTTGCGGAAAAATTAATTTTTCCGTCAATTTTTTAAATTTTCATAACATGAACATTGTAGCAATTCTTTAGCTAAATGAGACGAACAAAATTACACCAAAATGGCCCAATTTGAAAATCGTTTTGGGTTATTGAAACGAAAACATGTGTCAGGTTTTCAAAAAGTTTGCGTATTACAACGAAAACATGAGCAATTTCAAATGCAATTATCTCCAAAACTACAACGACCCAGAACATGCCGTAAAAACTAAAAATGCTCCATTTTTCATGAATTTTTCAATTATATAATTTTTATATAGAGTTTTTTTCTGAGTCGACTGGTCTATTAGTCTTTGAATTTGACCTTTGATCATTATTCAAAGATGTGTTATTGTGTGAATTTCTTCTTCTTCTCATTTATGTCACTACTTTGACATTCCAAAACTATTGTTACTTTTCCACTTATGCTTTTTTTATTCACTATATGAGAGTTATATATCAACTTTTGCTATTGCTAAATTTTTAATCTATCTTCTTATATAAGACGCGTAATGTCTGCGTGTGTTCGGTCCAGTGGCGTGTCTTGGGTTCGTTCGATGTTTCGAAACTTTTATATATATTTTTGAGGATTTCTCCGAAAATACAAAGCCTATCCTAATAGTTTTGGTGTGTTTAGAAAGCTGGAATTCGTAGCTATCGAATGACACCAAAATCATGCTATAACTCTTTCTGGTTGCGGCGTAATTAGTAAAAAATGTCAGTTT
Source organism: Acrobeloides obliquus (assembly GCA_034698545.1). Taxonomy (NCBI): domain Eukaryota; kingdom Metazoa; phylum Nematoda; class Chromadorea; order Rhabditida; family Cephalobidae; genus Acrobeloides; species Acrobeloides obliquus. The sequence continues at coordinate 7,247 of JAQGBS010000368.1, forward strand.
TTCGACATTTTTTACTAATTATGCAATAACTCCTCAACCATAAATAGTTATGGCATGATTTTGGTGTCATTAGATTGCTACAAAATCCAACTTTCTAACGACACCAAAACGATCAGAATTGGCTTTGTATTTCCGGAGAAATCCTCAGAAACATATAAAAAGTTTCGAAATGTCAACTTTCGAAACATCAAATGACCTTTTCATTGCTTAGAGCATGCGTAAAACAATAATCTGCAAATTTAGATGTTTTTGACAAATGAATGCGGTAATCAGTCCTTCCCCCCCCCAAAACTAAAAAAATGTACAATTTTTCCTAATGGTCCCCCGTATTTTTCAAAAAAATTTCGTGGAAAAAGAACATAAGGGGGAGGAGCCCTTCTAATTTTTACCAAAAATTGAAAAAAAACATAAGGGGACCATTTTCGCTCAAAAACCCAGTTTTTTCCTTGAATCAGGTTCAGGAAAGCATTTTCCGAGCTCGAAAATGCGCGCAATCGATTTCCCGCATAAAATTACCCCCAGGGTGTCAGAAAAAATAAATTTTTGGGTCCCAAAATGTCAACAAAACCCAATTTTTTGCGCCACTATAAGGCTAAAATAGAATGATTTCCAATGTCATAATAAACATATAAATTGTTTGTGCCTTGTTCGATCGAATTTTGTGTAATTTCTCATCTTATATGTCCAATGGGTTTGGTTGGTTTTTTTACTAATCAGTAGTGATGTATCGAAATCGAAAAAATCGAGAACGAAATCGAAATTACAGGGTTCCGATTTCGTGAAATCAGGACCGTAATGGCAACTCTTATGCGAGATTTTCGAAATTCTACTATCCCCATGAACATATATATTTCTCATGGTGTTTGTAATTGTATTATATAATTTTTTTATAAATAAACTTGTGACATATACAGTACGTCTCACGTACATTTATACCCGAAACTTTTGATCATATCTCGGACGAATAAAAAGATTTTTCGATGGGATTTTTTTAGGTGATAGCTGATGAAAAGTTGAACAAATTCTGTAAAAAATTTTAAAATTCTCATATTTTAACATTTTTATTTTTCATTTTGAAGTTTTCAAAATTGATTTTCTCCACCTTAACAAAATGCTAGAAAATTATTTTTTGTATCAAAATATAGAGCTTTAGTCCCTCTAATACATGCAAAAAACCATATATAAAAATTATTTAACAGTGCCGAGATATTTGACTTTGAAGCTGATGTCAAAAAATGAGACAAAAATAAAAGCCTAGATTAATTTGTAATGATAATGTAGTGGTTAGCGCGTTTAGCTAGCAGCCAAAAGGTCGAAGGTTCGATTCCCGGGTGCGTCATTTTTTTTGGCCTCATTTGACTTTGAAGCTAATAGTAAAAAATGGAGACAAAACAAAATGACGCTCAAATCTTCGGCCTTAGGAATGCTAGCCGAACGCGCTAACCACTACACCATCACCACAATTTAATGTAGAATTTATTTTTTTCTTTAAATGGGCTCGATTTTTTGATGTTATGAGACTAGACAATTTTGAAATCATACAAACTAATAACAAGAATTTTTCGAAATTTTTTATGCAATATTGCATGCGGCACAATTTTTTGTGCCACAAATATGCCGCAATTGTTAGCCTATAAATAGATGTTGATGGATTTCGCCATAGTTGAAAGGGAAACACATTTCTCACTTCTCTAAAGTCTAGACAAACAACTATTTTTGAGAAGCGTGCATCCTTGCTTGTCAACTTTTTTTTACTCTAATCATATTGCTGGCTCTCTCGCTTTTCTCTTGCAAGTAAACTAGTTTGGATTATGTTCTTTAATCAGTGCCGGATGAAGAGGAAGTGTTTTTTGTGGAAATTAAATGGATGAATTTTTTCATTTTAACGTGTTGGTATGTCTAGACTAGATGTACAAATGTTTTGCCACAATTTTTTACCAGAATAATATTTTGGACATTTTCCTTATCGAGTTTTATTGCATATATATCTTTGCATTGTTTACGTGCTTTTGAATGCAACTGATTGACCACATGTGTTCATATAGCAGAAAAAGTCTGAAAAATTGAAAAAATTCGAAAAAATGAAAAAAATCGAAAAAAAAAAAATTGAAAAAAATCGAAAAATCTGAAACACGTTTAAAAGCTTCGGAATGCGCGCAATCGATTCCTCGCATTGAAAAACCTTCAATATAGACAGTTTACAACATTTTTCCTGTCGGGGTCAGACTTTTTTTCTGATTTTGAACACATGCGTTGATTGGGTTATCAAAATTTTTAGATTCAAACAGAAAATTTTCAATCTCTAGATCTAATCAGGTGTCAAAATGAGCGAGTATGTATTTTCAATTTTGTTTTAGTATGCTAGTATTACTCAAACGGTCAACAAAAAAATTTTTTGTTGAAAAATGGTTGTATTTAAGCTGAAAATGCTCAAAAAATGACGATTTTTGTTGCAAAAAATTGAAAATTTGTGCCATTTTTTGCGGAAAAATAATCTGTTTCGATTCTCGAACCCATCGGTTTCGGTTCCGATCGATTCTTGAATGTTTCGGTTATTTTGGCGGTATTCTGTTCTGGGTATACGGTTACAGTTCCGGTTATGGTTCCGGTTTTTTGGACTCTAGTAAAAGCAACAAAACTCTCGTCTGTTACTTGTTAAAGAGGGTATAAACTATGGACTATTTTATGAAAAATTTTTTTTCTAAAATGATCATTTTTAGGGGCAATTCTATGCGGGAAATCGATTGTGCGCATTCCCAAACCTTGAAAACGCTTCCTTGACCCTGATTCAGGGAAGGAATCGGTATATTGAAGCGAAAATCAAACATTTTCGGATTTTTATGAGAAAACCGTCGATTCTTAGGTTTTTCTAGGCGGGGAATCGATTGCGCGCATTCCTAAACCTTGAAAATGCTTCCTTGATCCTGATTCAGGAAAGGAATCTGTGTATTGTAGCGAAAATAAATTTATTTACGTAAATACATATCTCTTCCCTGAACGGGGTCAAGGAAGCGTTTTCAATGTTCAGGAATGCGCGCAATCGATTCCCCGCCTAGAAAAACCTAAGAATCGACGGTTTTCTTATAAAAATCCGAAAAAGTTTGATTTTCGCTTCAATACACAGATTCCTTCTCTGAATCAAGGTCAAGGAAGCGTTTTCAAGGTTCGGGAATGCGCACAATCGATTCCCCGCATAGAATTGCCCCTAAAAACGATCATTTTAGAAAAAATTTTTTTCATGAAATAGTCCATAATTTATACCTCCTTTAAAAAATTTCTACCTGGCCATGGTTTGAAATCCCCCATTAAGGCAATGTTTGATCTCTTAAGATAGTGCCTTTTAAACTCTCTCTAAGCTCAACGAACGACCAATAAAAATATTCGTCGCGCCGTCTCTGATTCTTGAAATAGGCTAATATAAAAGCTAACTCGATTGCGAAATGGCACATTGCATAGCTAGCTGACTTCCTTGTTGAAATTCTTGCATCATAACTATTTTTGGATGTGATTGTGCTAACACGACGGTTAAAATATTTTTTTAAATATCTTTTTTAGAGACATGAATAGCGAACTATTACTTGAAGTGACACCGGCCCAAGATCTGCCCCACAACAAAATCACTATTGTTGGTGTGGGCCAGGTTGGTATGGCTTGTGCTTACAGCATTCTTCAACAGGTATAAAATTATTAAGTTTATGCTTGTCATACAGTGAGTAAAAAATTTACACGAGACGTGCGTATTATTAGAATCAGAAGAGAAAAATCTTATTTTTCTAATTTTTTTCAAATTTTACAGGGTGGCCCCAAAAAATCGGATTTTTATGATTTTTTCAAAATTTTCAAGTTTTTAAATTTTCACCAAAATAAGCTTATAGGGAATTTTCTTTTCTTGAAAAAAATCGAAAAGATTCGAAAACAATTGAAAAAAATCGAAAAAATGAAAAAATCGCAAAAAGTACCCTTTTTTATGGAACACCTTGTATAAAAAAATTAAGCATATTGCAAGCGAGATTTGCTTGGTCGATGTAGTCGCAGACAAACTCAAAGGTGAAATGATGGACTTACAGCATGGTCTAGCCTTTACCAGACACTGTACTATTAAAGCTGACACTGGTATGGTCTACAGGATGAGCCAAAAAATCGTACTTTTGCGTTTTTGAAAAATTTTTAAAAATCACCTATAAGGGGTATTTTCATGCGATTTTTGAAAAAAAATTTGAAAAATTTCGCCAAAATACGCAAAAGTAAATTTTTTGGGCATCCCGTACTCGTAAAATTTAATTGACCATAGAATTTAGACTATTCAATAACTGCTGGTTCGAAAGTCTGCGTTATTACGGCCGGAGCTCGCCAACGCGAAGGAGAATCTCGGCTTTCTCTCGTTCAACGTAACGTAGAAATCTTCAAGGGAATTATTCCGAATATCGTCAAATATTCACCAGAAACCATCCTCCTTGTTGTTTCGAATCCAGTCGATTGCTTAACGTATGTGGCGTGGAAACTTTCTGGACTTTCCAAAGAACGTGTTATCGGCTCGGGAACCAACTTGGACTCTGCACGCTTCCGTTTTTTGCTCAGTGAACAGCTTAACATAGCACCAAGCAACTGTCATGGCTGGATCATTGGAGAGCATGGCGACTCCAGTGGTAACTTTTGATTTTTAGCTACATTTTTAATCCGCTTTTGCCCGTAAATCGTACAAGAGAGCTAGGTGGTCGAAAATGTCACAGGTTTTTCTATGCGGTAGATTAAAAAAAATCGAAAAAATTGGAAAAATTGAAAAAAATCGAAATTATTGAAAAAATTCGAATAGTCGAAAAAAAATTAAAAAATCGAAAAAATCGGAAAAAAATGAAAAAAATCGAAAAAAATTGAAAAAATTCGAAAAAATTGGAAAAAATGAAAAAAATCGAAAAAAATTGAAAAAATTGGAAAAAATAGAAAAAAATCGAAAAAATTAAAAAATATTGAACAAAATTGAAAAAATTCGAAAAAAATGAAACAAATAGAAACAAATTCAAAAAAATTGAAAAAGTTGAAAAAATTCGAAAAGTCGAAAAAAAATTAAAAAATTGAAAAAATCGAAAAAATTGCGTTTTAGTGGCTGTGTGGAGTGGTGTGAATGTTGCTGGCGTTGGAATCTCGAATGAACAAGACGATGATAATGAAGGATGGAAGAAGGATATACACAAGAAAGTGGTCGAGAGTGCTTATGAAATCATTCAACTCAAAGGGTACACTAGCTGGGCAATTGGGTTATCAGTGGCCACTATTGTCAAGGTATGTCAAGAAAAAAATTTTTGAAAATGAAAATATTTTTTTCAGGCCATTATGAGCAACAGCCGTCAAGTCTTTGCTCTTAGTACCAATATCAAGGTATGATTTTTTTGCTTCACACCCAGACTGTAAATTCCAATCTAGGGTATTCATGGCATCAACGATGATGTCTATCTATCCCTTCCGGTTGTAATCGGAGTGAATGGCATTACGCATATAGTTAAGCAAAAACTCAAGCACAACGAAGTCGAGCAGCTTCAAAAATCTGCTGTACAACTGATCCAAGTTCAAAACTCTCTTAATCTTTAAGTATCTTATCATTGGGTTGTATGCACAACTAACAGAAATAAAGCTATTTCGTTTTTTGTAGCAAGTAAAAACAAAATAAATCGTTCTTTGTCAGTTTAAAAAAAATCGGACTACGTCAAATCAGTCTTATGTAAACGACCTCCAATAAGGATACCTAAATAGGCCAAAATAAAAAAATTCTGCCGAATTCGAGTTCTCCATAGCCAAAAACCCCCGAGTACAAAAATCAGCTGATTTAAACTCAATCTGAAGAAAAAATAATGGGGTACCCAAAAAAGGCAGCAATTTTGAAAAAGTTCATTTTTAATATTTTTGCGCTAAAAATCAAATTTAAGGCTTTTTCAATCTGAAAATCAGTTTTATCTGAAAGACTTAGGGCTAGGCTTAAGCTTAAGCCTAAGTCCAAGCCTAGGCCTAAGCCCAAGCTCGGCTTAGGCTTAAGCTTAAGCTTAAAGGAGGGGTAAGAATCGTATATGTGTTGCAAACGATTCTGCAAAACCTACCGTTTCAGAAACGGTTGACCGATCTAAATTTTTCACGATCGGTGGCAACACATAATTTTGAAATTGTCTGGAAATGCGCATACTTTGAAAAATAGCCAGAAATTACCATGGGTTGAAAAATGCCCTACAATTCGCATAACTCGGAAAATTCATAAACAATTCGTGAAGTTATACCCAACAATTCACATGTTTTTGTAAATAGTCCACAAATTCGCATATTTATCCCCATTTAAGCTTTTTTGTAAAGCTTAAATGGGGATAAACGTCATTCATATGCACTTATACAATTGCTAATCTAATCAAAATAGCCTGATTCCACTGTTATTTAATTGATCTATGGCAGGTGGAATTCACAGGCTACACAAATAGCATGCACTTTATTTTCTTTCCACTGACACATTTTTATTTTTAAAAATACCATAAGGGCCTAAGCTTAAGCCTAGGCCTAAATCCAAGTGTAATGCCGAGCTTTCTAGAGAACCGGCTAATTCGGACCTTGTGCCCCCTATAAGCTGGGTTGAAAGAACTCGCAACAGTTATTCCAAAAGATGTTATTACTATGCAAAATTTTTTGGCCTCAAGCGGGGTTTGAACCAGCCTTGAGGGGCGCCTGAGACAAGCACAGTACCACCGAACCATAGGACCCTTGGACAACCGCTCCAAATTCTACTCTAGTCGTAACTTAGACCTAAGCCCTGGGCTTGGGCCTAAGCTTAAGCCCAAGCCTAGGCCCAAATTTAAGCCTAGCTTAAGCCTAAGCTTAAGTCTAGGCTTAAGCCTAAGCCTAAATCTAGGCCTAAGCCTAGGCCTTTCAGATAAAACTAGTTTTATTAGATAAAATTGATTTTCAGATAAAACGGTAACATATATATTATATAATATTTAAAAAAATATAAAAATAACAAAAACAAGACGTCAATTATTGCCAAAAATACACACAAAAAACTAAAAAGTAATTGCCCTACGCCCTTCAATAAACAGCCAATAAAAAGAATAAAATATTTGCATCTTTATAGAAAATCAAAAATTCGCATATTTCTCGAATATGTGTGAAAATCAGCATATTTTCTGAATATTCAGAAAATTCGCATAGTTTTCGAAAAAACATGAAATTCGCATATTTATAAGAAATTGTTTGATTTATTCGATTTTTTAGTTTGAGGTAGTCTTCTGATACCCAATTTTCACGGACCACCTCATATGTTCGTCGGGATCCATGACCATATATGGGCAGATCCAGGTTTTTCGCCTGGGAAGGGTTGTGGGTCGGGATTGGGGGGGGGATATAGAATATGGTCTGAAGGCCGACAAACTGAGGAAATAGTCGAAAAGTAGGCTGCTTGGAGCAGCATATTTATTTTTGGAAAAAAAGAATATTTAAAAAATTTTTTTTGGTCATCAACTTTTCAGCCCCATCGGGAGGTGGACCAAATGAAGGTTGTGGGTTTTTTTACAAATTCCACCTGAGACTCCCCCCCCCCCCTGCCGACCTATGGTCTCAACGTTTTGCCCATTTTGGTGCGCCGTGGACTGTTATTATAGTAACTTGACTTTTAATTTTTGCCTTACGAAATTTTCTAAAAACTTTCAAAAATATCTTAAGCAAATAACTCTTATATGGCTTTATGAAATACATCATAACAATCACTTCGGCTGGAGGATATATGAGTATTGGCATCAAGCCAATTTGGGCTAGCTCTCCAGAAAATGTTACTCTCGAAAATGCACCAAATTCCAACAATATCACACTCGGGATAATCAGGAGTAAATAAAGACTATATTGAATTGTCAATGCACGGAATAGCATGTCGTTTAAATCGGAAGCCCGGTCGATCAACATACTTTTGAGGAACTGATTTTGTTTGTAGTATAGATAATATGTAGCTAATATCATTATGATGATAAACAACGTAAAAGGGAGATAGACAATAATTGCAAGGGTGATAAATGGTTGGCAGGAATCGCTCCAATCACATCCGGCAAATTTGGCATGTTGTTTGATGAGCTCAATGTAAGCGGGTTCTTCCTGGGTGATTGTTTTGATTGCACCTTGATAATCATAAGGATGGAAGAAGAATCCGATAAAAGGGACTAAAATTTATGTTGCATCAAAAAAAGTTGAAAAAAATCGAAAAAATTAAAAAAAAGTTGAAAATTCGAAAAAAATCAAAAAAATAAAACATTTCTTTTTTTCCTTACCAAATACAATAAATTGAAAGATCACAAAACTGATCAAAAACAGCTTGAGCAAATCTCTCGGCTTATTGAATAAATTATAAAATGTTGTATTATAAAAGATTTGAGAGACCCGGAACAACAAATTGAGTAACAACGAGTGTACAATTCCAATTAGCAATGCTAAAATCCCATATATTGTTGGAATCACTGCCTGTGCTGGTAACAACTCAAACGGCCCAGCGGGATATATAGTGATATAAGGAAAGCCATTTATAGGCCTCCACATGTAGTAATAAAATTCAGCAGCATATACCGAAACAAGTTGATAGAGAAGCAAATATTTGTAGTGTCCCATTTCTTTGGGCGATTTTTTGTAGACTACAAATATTCCGATTGACATGAGAACGGTGGTTAAGCAGAAGCATGTGTGATGAAAATAGGCATAGATTAGGTTGATCACAGGCCGATCTAGCATCTCGAATGTTATCGTACCATTTGTCATTTTGAAAGAATACCACTTTAGTGGCAGATCAATGTCTGTTAAAGAAATTTCATGTAAATATTTTGCCGATCAGGTGGTTAATTGAAAATTTAGCAGGTGAAATAAGATTTTTGCCCCTACAAACAATTGTCAATTTAGCAGGTGATATAAAAATTTTCTCTCCTATAAACAATAATTTTGTGGTGGACTTCTAATCGTGATATAGCGGCGTAATTGGCTCCTTAGTATTTCAAAGTTTCAACAGCAAAACACAGTGTTCTACCTCGTTACAAGCGCTAAGACTTTCACCAAATGCAACCGTGCCTGAACTGGTATGTCGAAAAAATTGAAAAAATTCGAAAAAAAGTGAAAAATTGAAGTAATCGAAAAATTGAAAGAATTTGAGAATAATTTGAAAAAAATTGGAAAAAATTTAAAAAACCGAAAAAATTGATTCCCCACATAAAGTTACCTTTAGAGAGTCTATTTTCCGCTAACTATCTAAAATTTTCGAATTTTCGCTTCAATAAAAACATCGTTTTTCCCTGAACCAGGGAAGCGTTTTCACGTTTCTGGAATACGCGCAATCGATTCCCCCCCCCATAAAACTATTCCTGTAGTCGTCATTTTTAGAAAAAAAATTTTGGGCCCGAAAAATTTTCATGTAAAAAATTTTGAAAATTTTGAAACAACTCAATATTTTTTACATCGTTCTAGTCAATAAATAATAGTTGATAAGGCTTGGGCTTAGGGTTGGGCTTAGGCTTGGGCTTAGGTCTAAGCCCAATCCTAAGCTTAAGCCTAAGCCTTGTGTTTGACAAAAGCGTCTTTTTTGCAACTCATTTTTATAAATAAAAAATTTAACAGTGTATCCGACTGTTAGGCTTGGGCTTATGCTTGAGCTTAGGCCTAAGCCCAAGCCTAAGCCTAAGCTTTGTTTTTGACAAAAGCGTCTTTTTTTGCAATTCATTTTTATAAATAACTAAAGAAATTGAACAGTGTATCCGACTATCTCCTTGTAGATCTCCGAAGATGCGTCATTTCTTATGCAAGTTTCAAGGTCCTTGGATTAGTTTTTATGTTTCATGTAATAATTTGAATCAAAGTTCATGCCGAATGCAAGTCTGGAAAATTTTATTTTTCTATAGAATTGAATTATTTTTATTATTTGGATATTGGTTTTGTTGGGTAGTTTCGGTTGATGGGACTGATTCGAATGGAAAGATTCTATGCTTAATTCATACAGCTACACCCAGTCATCATACTAGAGTAAGAAATTTTGATTCATGTGCAGAGTGGGCCAAAAAAATGGCTTTTTACAATTTTTGGGACCCGGTTTATAAGGATTTTCTTAATAACAGAAATTTTTTCACAAAAAGTGTTCCTGAGATCACGACGCACACCTAGGTCATCCCATTCAAAAAAAATCGCCAACAGCTCAGAAAAAGCGAATTGTAGGATTGTAGAGCTCATTTTTGAGTTATTAGTCTGACAAGATAGCCCTAACTCTTCCAAAAAACATAAGGGGGACTCTTATCTCCGAAAAAATTTTTGCAGGAAAACCCCCTATAGGGGTAATTTCTAGGCGAAAAATCGATTGCGCGCATTTTCAAAGCATGAAAAATTAAGTTTGACCCTGAAAATCGGAAAAAACTTTTCGCGTTGAAAGTCAGTTCTACCCTGATTTTCAGGGTCAAACTTAATTTTTCTTGTTTTGAAAATGCGCACAATTGATTTTTCGCCTAGAAATTACCCCTATAGGGGTCTTTCCTGCAAAAATTTCGAGAAAAAATTTTTTTCGAAGATAAGAGTCCCCCCTTATGTTTTTTCGAAGGGTTAAGCTATCTTGTCAGGCTAATAACACAAAAATGAGCAATAAGTTTTTAAACCACCTTAATTAAAGTTGCTCAGAAAAATGAGCTCTACAATCCTACAATTCGCTTTTTCTGATCTGTCCGCACTTGTATTTTGACCTAGGTGTACGACGGGCGACTTTGTAGAACATCACTTTTTATGAAAAAATTTCTGTTATGAAGAAAATCCTTATGAACGGGGTCCCAAAAAATCGCAAACCGCCACTTTTTTTGGCCCACTCTGTACATGTAAACAAGAAGCCTCCTCAAACATTATCCATTTTGAAAGAGATTAATGGTAAAAAATTGAAAAAATTCGAAAAATTTTAGAAATTCGAGAAAATTTTTCCGACTTGTTTCAATTTTTTGGCATTAAAAGACCACTAAAAATTTTTTTCGAAAAAATGAAAAAAAATTTTGCGTTGGAAGTAAATTCTAATTTGTTAACCCTGAAGAGATAAATGCAAACAAAATTTCATTAAAAATTTGAACGCTTTTGTGTAAATTGATTTTTATCTTGAACTTGGCTCAGTCGTAGTGCTCCAAGATTCGAGTTTAAGAGTCTCGGGTTTGAATCCCACCTGAGTTGATTTAATTTTTCCTGCGAAAAAAGCTGATTAGAAAATTTTTTTCAAAAAAATTTGTTTTGAATGTTGCTCAGAATAGCTTCAAATAAAAAAATATACCGGAAATTTGAAGGGGTATTCCCGTGTTAATTTGTTATATGAACTTGAAAAATTTAGGCTAAAACGGTGCTAGAAACTTGGGCTAAAAAGTGTGATAGTGTCCTGTTCTTTACAGATTCACCGATGAATTTTACTTATCCGCACATCTTCTTTCCACATTTAAAAACACGTGATCACAGCTGGGAGAAGATACGCAGAGCTTTTAAGTAGCTTCTACGCTAGCTTCTAATCCCAAAAATGTGTATGATTTTTAGATATGCATATTCCCGAACAAAAGGGTCCTTCGATTGGTATCTTCGCGCTGACGATGACGCTTTTTTGATCATGGAAAATGCTAAGAAATTTTTACAAAACTATAATGCATCAAAAGATTATCTGTTCGGTTTTAGATGGGGCCATTTTGAGGTATATTCTTTTTGAAAAAAATCGGAGCTACATACAATAAATTAAAAGTCCGATTTTTATCGTCAACTTGACTCAGTGGTAGCATACCAAGATTTGAGTTTAAGAATCACGGGTTCAAATCCCACTGAGTCGATTTGATTTTGCCTGTGATCTTGAACTTGGCTCAGTGGTAGTTTTCAAAAAAATTTTCTGGAAATGATCCCTTATGCGGGGAATTCGAATTTGAGATTTTCAAAGAGAAAAGCTGAAGCAAAGAGTCGCAAAATTTGATTTTTGCGACTTTTCGCTTCAATACACAAGCCTCCTCTGAATCAGGAAAGCGTTTTTTTGCTTCAAAAATGTCAAATTCTGATTCCTCGCATGTTTTTACCCCCTAGAGAAGTCATTTCCAGAAAAAATTTGAAAATTTTTTCATGTGGGTAGCCCCCCCCCCTATTGTGTAGTAGTTCCAAAAAATTTACAATGTTTTTAGCCCACTGGTTATGCAGATGGAGGGTCATATATTTTAAGCAGAACCGCAATGGAATCGTTTATTGAAGTGATGAAAGAGAATAAAACTTGCCCAGAATTTCATAGAGCCGAAGAGGACCAAGAGCTGTCTCGATGTTTGTCTAGGATTGGAGTTTTTCCTGAAGATACCCGGGATAATTATGGAAGGGAGCGATTTCATCATTTTCACCCGGATGAGGAGAGGAATAATTTTATGAAAAAGAAGTTTTTGAAAAGGAATGCTTATTATTCTCATGAATGGGTACGTGAAATTGAAAAAATTGGAAAAAAATTGAAATTTTTTTCCAATTTTTCGATTTTTATAAATTTTTTCGAATTTCTTTCGATTTTTTCCAATTTTTTTCTAATTTTTTCCAAAAAATTTTCACGTGGGTGCTCACCTATTGTGTAGTAGCCCCCAAGTTTTTTAAAAAATTATGATTTTAGTACCCTGAACATGTCAGCGATACAACCATCAGTTTTCATCATCTATCGCCGTATGAAATGCGGTTAGCCAATTTTCTGTTATATAAAGTGAAAATCAACCAAGATTAGGTAAAATGTTACGTTTATTTTGAATTTTTATGTGTAACCAATATATATAAAATTTGCCATTAGATTGTCATCTAATGACACACGGCTTCCGAAAGTTATAAAAAAAGTGAGTCGGAAACAAAACTTCATGGCCAAATGGGTAGGACTCCAGGATTGCATTATAACGGGGCAGGTTCGAATCCCGCCAATTGTTTTTAACTTTTTTTATCTTGATTCATGTTTTCGTTTCAAAAGTTTTTTTCCCAGCTCATTGTTTGTATAACTTTCGGGAGCTGTGACTATAAAGAATCTATGAAATAAAGAATAAAATCTACATTTACAAACGGAATTTTATGTATTTTCAAAAATTTTTATACCAAGTTTGAATAAGTTTACAAGTTTGTAGAGAAAAAAATTAGCTAACATATAGTAACATCCGAGGTCGGCATCCCGTCCGATCTGGCAAGTTAAGCAACGTTGGGCTGAATGTCGTAAGTTCGATCCCCATCCGATCCCTTGTATCCGAATTCGAAAAAAATTTTTGCATATGTGTATATTTATGTAAGGAAGACGTTGGTAAGCGTTATTTTTTTTTAACAAAAACTTATGAAACACTATTTTTGACAAATTTTTTTACGAAATTAGGTGTTATTCGAAAAAGTTAAAAAATGTTTTCATAAGGTTTTTTGAAAAAAACGTTTACCAACGTGTTTCTCACATCAAAATACTACCCATATGCAAAATTTTTCAACGAATTTGAACACAAGGAAACAATGAATGGAACGGGTTGAACCTACGATATCGACGTGTCGGCCCAACGTCGCTTAACTTGCCAGATCAGACAGAACTTGCTAACTTTGAATTTTGGGTCCAGCTTTTTTATAGTTAGAGCTGAAACGAACTGCGAACCGTCTATTTTGATGTAACCAAAATTTTTTTTATTCCTTTTGTAAATGTAATACATAACACATCCACCGGAAAACTAGAAAAATGCTCTTTCTATTCGAATTCTAAGAGTAAAGAAAAAATCAAAGGCTTTCACAAGTAATTCAATGATAAATTATTAAATTAAAAACAGTGACGTTTATTGGAAAATATTTTTTGCGCACAAGGCCTAGGCTTAGGCGTAAGGGTAGGCTTAATCCTTGGCTTAGGTCTAAGCTTAAGCCTAAGCCTAGGCTTAAGCTTAGACTTAAGCTTAGGCCTAAGGGGTAAAATTTGTTTCGTGATAGGGTACAAAAAAGCTAGGCGTGCATGACCTAAGGGCTAAGATGCTGACCAGGACCAGTCCACTCAGAAAAAAACACTATGAAAAAGTTATATATTCGGAAAGTTGATGAAAAATGGAACATTTTTTGTTTTTACAGCATGTTCTGAAATGTTGTAGTTTTCGAGAAAATTGCGTTTGAAGTTGGTGATTTTTGAAAAAATCTGTGTATTAAAACGAAAACATGAACGCAGTCAAAATTCGTACCTGAATCCATAAAAGTTATGTATTGACGCGATTTTTCAAAAATTTTTTGGCAGTTTTCGTAAGTTGATGACAAATGAAAAATTTTTTTAACTTTGCGTCAATATACAACTTTTATTGATTCAGGGACAAATTTTCACTGCGTTCATGTTTTCGTTGTAATACACAGATTTTTTCAAAAATCGCCAACGTCAAACGCGATTATCTCAGCAACTATAACGATTCAGAAGATGATGTAAAAACAAAAAATGCTCCATTTTTCATGAACTTTCCTAATATATAACTTTTTCATAGTGTTTTTTCCGAGTGGACTGGTCCATATTATTGATGCCACAGTGGGATCGAACCTGCGCCAATAACATGAATGGCCGGCGTTCTAGCCAGTAGGCCATGCGTGCCCAGTTTTTGGTATCCGGAATAAAACAGAATTTAAGTGATAAATTTTGAATCAGTCAAACAGAAAAAGTTGAAAAATTTAAAAAGCACATTCTTCAACAAACGTCACTTATAAAAATATAAAGTCTGTTTCAGCGATCGGGCAAAAAAAGTTGGATACAGCATAGCCAAGTGGACAAGGAAGCCGCCCGTTCGATCTAGCTAGTTAAGCAATGTTGAGCCCTCAGATTTGATCCTGCGAGGGCAAAAATTATGATGTTCAAAAAAATTTCTTTTACAAAAAATGGAGCAAAAAATTTTTCAAAAGAAATTTTTTGAACATCATAATTTTTGCCTTAGCGGGATCGAACCTGATGGCTCAACGTTGCTTAACTTGCCAGATCGGACTTGCGGCTTCCCTGTCCACTTGGCTATGCTGTATCCAACTTTTTTTGCTCAACCGCTGAACCATTCTAAAGTCAAAATAACAAAAATTTACATATAACACCCATTTGGAAAAGTTAAGTCGTTTCTCTCTGCTTTCGCATTTTCAGCCTTAACTTCGCCATAAGTCGCGAGGAACAGGAGTTGACGCAATCGTGTTGACAGGTAAGGACGCAGATTTCTTCGGGTGGATCCTTTCGTTTTCGGCATTCGTGTTCGCATACCTTTTCACAAGAAGCCTCGCACTTCTGTTTGATTAGTTCTTGCAAAGATGGTGTACTTTGTGGCGGACTAAACATGGTCGGCTGCTGACTTCTAGTTGTTAATAACGTTGTTTGTATGAGTTGAGGAGGTCTTGGAGTAGTAGTAGACGGCGAGTGCACAATAATATTAGGTAGAAAGCCCTGGGTGCTCATATAGCGATAGCTGTTGATTAAAGTTGGTAG
>JAQGBS010000369.1:0-22693 GCA_034698545.1 Acrobeloides obliquus
AATGTCAAATTTGGGGATTTTTTCAAAAATTACAAAAAAGGTGGCAAGGTGGCATCAGATTAAAAAAGGTGGCATTTGCCACCAATTGGTGGCATTTATGCAACCCTAGTTTTATTGTAGTTATCTGTTTCAGGTGTGGATCAACTGCTATATTTATTGTGACTATTTATTGTTCTGTTTATTTCAAGTGTTGTGAATAAAATTTGTTTTGAATTCACAGGATCAGAACGTATATAAATATTTAACCATTAAATGACCGTTGACCGAGTTTCGAAAATCAAATTATCATAATTCCATGAGTTTAGCGAATTTTCGGGTCTCAGAGAAGTCTTGACAGAACAAAAAATTTTCCCCATTTAGCGACCTTTCTGATCGCCGCGCGGAGTGACGAAATTTTTTGGTAAAAATGCTTACTAAAAAAACCATGAAAAACATAATGGGGACCATTAGGATTTTTTTTAATTACACAAATTTTGGGTAAAAACATAAGAGGGACCAAGGGGACAAATTTTGAATTTTTAAGCCTCTCCTCCTTCCTTTAAAAAATAAATACAGCATTTTCTCAACTCAGTGAAACGAATAAATGACGCTAAAATTATCCAATTTGAAAATTGTTTTGGGCTATTGAAACGAAAACATTTGAATTTATTGGAAAGTTTTCGTTTCAATAATCCAAAACAATGTTCAAATTGGATCATTTTGGTGTCATTTTATTCGTCTCACTGAGCTGAGAAAAATTCTGTATTTATTTTTTTCTATCGCTATAATTTTTTATATACTTTCGTTTGAAATGCTTGAAAAAGTGTCTTTTAAATTTTAAGAACCGAAGGCCGAGCGCCTCTGGCGCTACTGGAATCTCGAAGGGCCGAGCGCTTGAGGCCCCGTTTGGACGAGCAAAAACATGAACGCAGTAGTCAAATCCCTGAATCAATTAAAATATATATTGAGAAGAAAATACACTCGACTCTCGCTTTAAGCCTTCTTGATTCTATAACATGTTATAACATAAGACTTTGGGGGTCATCCAGATATTACGTAATCAAGTAGAGGGGGAGGGGTAGCCAAATGATTACGATTGATTACGGAGGAGAGGGGGGAGGTCAGGTCAATGATTACGTAATCACAATGTATAAAAATTTTTTTTCGAATTTTTTCTATTTTTGTTTGAAAACCCGTTAGCAATTTTTCCAATTT
This sequence comes from Acrobeloides obliquus, assembly GCA_034698545.1. Lineage (NCBI taxonomy): Eukaryota > Metazoa > Nematoda > Chromadorea > Rhabditida > Cephalobidae > Acrobeloides > Acrobeloides obliquus. The sequence continues at coordinate 1,195 of JAQGBS010000369.1, forward strand.
AAAACCAAATAACATTTGTCATAGGTATCATATTTTTGTTATAAAATTGTTTATAAGGCTTTGATTTTTATTTAAAAATTTTTGCTATTGTTTACGTAATCATGGGGGGGGGGGTGGGATAGCCAAATGATTACGGTTGATTACAGGGGGAGGGGGTCAAAAAACCCGAAAATTTTGATTACGTAATATCTGGATGACCCCTTGTCATGGGATTTTTGGCTGACATTTCTTCTAATGTCAAGCACCTATAATTCAATGACATAAAAAAAATATAAATGTGTTTGTGTTCAAGGCAAAAATCTTTCGATATGGTATTAGGAATATTAACGGAACTTTTTTACACTTGGAGCTTTCATTTGACCATTTGAAAGCCTTGTCAGATTACTCTTACATTGTTATGGGTACCAATATCATCTTGTTCACGGCTGTCCTTATTCTCCATAATATAAAACTATAGAAAAATTTAGGCCTAAGAAATAAAATATCCAGAAACAACAATGAGAATTCCTTTCAAGTTTTCTCTTTATAACATGTGAATAATCAGATATTTGGCAATAAAAAACGAAGATAGCAAGCATTAAAAAATGTAAGAATAAGTTTTTATAGTCAAAGTGTTGTTTACACATGAGACAAATATTGCACAATTTTTTCTCTTTAGCTAACTTTCTTATCAATCAAGTAAAATTGAACAATTTTTTATCCATAAAGATCTCGCAATTTTTCCCATATTGTTATATTCAAAAATTGTACAAGCAAATTTGAAAATAGAAATACAAGATTGGACAATTCATTAAAAGTATATAGAAAGTGCCGTAAAGATGATCGTTCACTTTATCTACAAGAATACACCAGGCTGGAAGTATTTTCAGTTCTATGAATTTTATGGAAACTGTCACAGTAGACGAACTTATGCGTTTTCCAAGGGACTATTGGTTCATAGACAGCCAAGAGGACCGGATCAACCAAAAAGGTAGAAATTTGATGTTGTTTCCTAATCATCTTGTTTAGAACTTCAAGACTTGCCTGATGTTGCTGCTCCATGCCAAAGTCGAACCTATTTGAGCCATAGTTATGACCCATTTCATATACCAGATATGACATTCCTACCACCAGAAGACGCCAGAAGACCACCATCAATTTCTTGCGTGACACTATCCTCTTTGCCATCGCCAATAAAGACCAAAAGTTGTCCAAAAGTGACGAACCCTCGTATTTTGGTACTCTCTCATAAATCAAAGCCTAGCACTAGTAAAAACCTAATCAAAACCGGCTCAAGAGGGCGGCCGAGTATTAAATGGTTGGTCGAAAACGGACTTCTCGACCAGAACGACGATGATCCGGTGCTACAAAAGAAACGAGAGTTGCAAAACCGGCACAGGCAAAAGGTACGACCGCTATATGTCTAAATCAAAACGATATTTTAGTTGAGCAATAAGCTGACTGGATTGTACAACTTTGTAAAAGAAATCATGGCCTTGATTCGATGGAAAAACGCGCCTATAACATTGGAGGACATTCATATGCTATTGAAAAAGAATGGAATGAATCCATGTGATTTTGAGTAATTTTGTAAATTTAAAAAATAAAAGTTTTACTTTTTTGAGCATTTTAGTGGGGTTTCTTTACTCATTCTTCTAAGATCTCAATTTACTTGAAACTTAGATATAGTTATTCAGCTCTAAGTGATCACGCATATTAGTCAAATTTTCCCTTACCCTTTTTTCCCTTGTACAATTTTTTGCCTGCGTACATTTTTTCTCGTATAACGAACATCAGGCAAAAGATTTTTACAATTTATATTGCCTGATATTCAATATTGCAGGAAAAAACGTACACAGGGAAAAATTGTACAAGGGAAAAAAGGGTACGGAAAAGGGCTAAGGGAAAATTTGTCCCCAACCCATCAATATAATTGTTTATCTAGCCAAATTTTTGTTGAAACCTCTAGATCATCCATTGGACTAACCAAGTTACACCATTTTTTACTAAATCGAAGTAAACAGATGATTCATCACGATTTCAAAAGTTTGTGTGTATCAGTGTCACAAAGGACGTTAACAGGTTAATCAGTTTCACAGATGATTCACAAAATTTTGACTCAATAATAGAGTAGTAGATTTTTGCACAGTGATACAATAGTGAGAAAAGAGTGAGAAAAGTTTCCAGTGAGAAAAGAGTGAGTCATAAAAGAATGATTGATAACATCTCCAATTTTGGACGGGATCCAAATGATGGTGGTCTATCTCCGATGCGACAAGGCTGCTCAGCTTCGCCACCAGTTAATAATATCCAAGTACAATTTTTATATATAAAAATACACGAGCTTAGATCTACATAACACCAAAATATGAACAAAATAGATGTAATTGTATCTATAATACTGTAGGGCATTTTATTTGTGATATATATAAGAACTTAAAAAAGGAAAAATAAGGTATCTATCTTGATTGTCAAATTATTGTTTTATGAACATAACAATAAACATAATTAAAAGATTCGAATCATTCATTTCATATATTCAGAGATCCAATATCGTTTTCAGAACTACAACCACTGCTATTGTCCCTTATTATCGATTCTTGTTGATGGAACTGATCCATATGCGACCATGTTGCTGTTCCACTTTGGTTTACATGAACAATGTTATGATTCGGTGTAGAGTTGGAGTTGCTTGGAATAGATTGGCTTGAACAACTGCAGGCATTCCCTCTTGCATGACTTGAATAGAGTTGGCTTAAGTTTTGCACCAAATTTTTCACAATTCCTATATCTTGAGATAAGTTATCAACCTTCTTATCAACATTTTCGATTTTCTTGCTATTCTCATCGGATTTCTCTAATATCGTATTTTGTAAACGACGGGTTGTCTCTCGATTTTTCTTCTCTATTTCGCTTTTATCTTTTTTTATGCGTTCAGTTTCGAAGAACCTATTGTTGCTGTTAGTATTAGGTCGTTTTCTGGATGTCGTGTTGTTGCCATCAATAGGAATGTCACTCGGGGAAGTTGTCTAAATATATAAATTGTTCATTTTTTCTGATGACTTTTGATATTTACCTGATAGTCAGATGTATCTATGTGAGTGGCAATAGAATCATGTGAGCTTATAAGATTTGAAGAGGTCGATGGAAAATTCTAAAACCACTTATGAATTCATTACTGAAGATAAATTTTAACATTACATTTGAGATACTGCCACTGGAAAATGGCCTTTGCATCATGTGATATTTTTGATTCAAGTTGGTGTTTGACGTATTCGCTTGATTTAGGGCACAATTGTTTGGATTAAATGTGAATTGAGAAATGGCGCTACTGATAGCTGCGCTATTTTGATTCTATGCATTTGTAGGAATTTTCAAGGAATACAATGCTTACCTGTTCACTGTTTAATGAAGCCGATCGCGATGGTGCTGGCTCAAATGGACGGTATGGAATAGGTGGGTGTTGAATTGAGGCCGTTGGACCAGCTGATGCAGGATCAGACATACTATGAGCATAATAGTCAGAAGATGATGAAACTAAACTGGGAGATGCTCTACTGACAGTTCTCTGGTTTGGTGACTTTTGTGTCTGAAAATGGTTTGTCCTAATAAGCCAGAGTGAGACTTACAGAACAACAACGATGTGAGCAGAGCATGTATCCTTGATTTTTGAAATCTTCATGTATATTTTTAATCATTTCTGTGTATTGCAACACCGAATTAAACGGCAATACCGACAAGTCGAAATGTAGGGTGCATTGACAACAGTTTTCATTATTAGCGTAGCAAATCTGCAAAATCTTTTTACCTTTTTCAAAAACCACCTAAGTCAATTTTAAAGTTTTAATTTTTTTTTTAAATTCTTTTTTTAAAAACTTTTTTGTGCAAGTAAATTCGGCTCGCCAGCCCTCCAAATTCGTATAAAAATATGAATATTTACGTTTAAATTCGCATAAAATATGTAAATTTATGCCAAAATTCGCACAAAACACAAATTTCTAAAATATTGTTTTTTTCACTATCCTTATAAGAAAGTTGTTCGGCTCGATTTATGTGCTTGTGGTTAAAAACACAACGACTTTTTCGTTTTTAACCCAAAACAAAGCAGGTTCAATTTCATCTACGAGCGAGTTAATTTTGGCATAAATAAAAAATCGAAAAAAACTATCAAAAAAATCTTTTGGAAATGTGGAAAAATAAGATTTTTGGCTCACAAAAAAGCCACACACTCACAACAAGCACTCGGATTTTAAGGTGAAAGGCAGAAAAGGGATTGAGGAGCTATGTACATCCGACGACACATGCAACTCCGATCGTGCTTTGATGCCATGCCGGCATTGATTGTCTCGTATCGCCACGAACCAAGTGGCTGTATGATTCCACGTTAGAGACCAGGTCATACAATTCCATGTCACTAAATAACAACAAGACATCCTGGGGCCTGTCTGGAAGCTTTGGTGAAGCCCGAACTTAATTTACAACCAACACCATCTTAATTACTATATCACTTAATACAACTTTTCATCTGATACTTGATACTCTCTTAACAAAACTTTTGCCCCTTGTCCCGTAATTTTGGTCCCCCTGTACTCATACAATGCATTAATAATTTTGAGTCAAAAAGCAAAACGAGAATTTCTCTCCCCTTACATCCCTCGAGCGCCATAGGCGCTCGGTTTCCGGGTTCTCTAAATTAATAGAAGAAAATTGTATAGCTAAAGTTACCGTCATCATATGACTATTTGGAGGAATGTTAGGCAGCTGTTGCTGCTGGGATATGTGAACTTGTGGGAATTGACAGTACTGAGGTTGGTGTGTCTGCTATAAAACTAAAATAAAATATCTTCAGTGAAAAATTTACTAGAGGAGATAACATGTTTGATACTTGATTAGTTGTATAGTGAGATATATTTTCTCCGGGGCCAATTTGATCATTTGAATTCGTTATCATAGCTGTATTACCTCCTTCTGTATGCTTGGTCAAACAATTTCCACCACATGATAACATATTGTCCATAGACTTGGACTTTCTCAAGGGGCATTTATTTTGAGCGTACAAATTAAGATTTTCCATGGATTTCACTATCTATAAACTTTTCACTTTATTTTAAACAAGTGATGCAAAGTTTTTCTTCTTAGATGTTTTAATACAATCTTTGAATGCTCGAAAAAATGTCTCTAAAAGTTTAAGAACTGAGGGTTGATTCTAAGAGCGCCGGAGGTGATCTTAGAATCTCGAAGGGCCAATCACTTGAGGCCTCGTTTGGACGAGCGAAAACATAAATGCAGTCGTCAAATCCCCGAATCAATTAAAATGTATATTGAGAAGAAAATACACTCGACTCTCGCTTTAAGCCTTCTTGATTCTATAACATAAGACTTTGTCATGGAATTTGCAGCTGACATTTCTTTTAATGTCAAGCACCTATAATTCAATGACATAAAAAATAAATAAATATGTTTGTGTTCAAGCAGGGTTGCCATTTTCGCTTTTTTCGCAACAATTTGCTTTTTTTTAGGCATTTTTGCTTTTTTTCGGAGTCAAAAAAAAAACAAATTTTTTTGCTTTTTTTCAGTAATTTTTAAACTAATTTTTGTTTGATTTTTTTATGATTTTCTAATTTTTTCATAAAATTATGTATTTGTTTACTTAACTCGTTATTCATTTCCAAATACATTTAAACTGGTAGCGCATCATTTTTTTAGTAAAATGTCAGGACGCAAGCGTACTATAATCTATTTTTTATCACCAAAACCTAAAGTTGATCCTAGCTCAAATCCTAGTCCTACACCTAGTACTCCAGTTTCATCATTAAATTCTAAATCCAATACTCCTACAAAATCTACGTCTATGCAGATCAGTGGCGTATTTAGGGGGAACCCGGGGTGGTTCCCCCCTCCATTCCTGAAAAAATTAAAATTTATTCCTAATGATCCCCCTTATGTTTTCCTCAAATTTTTTGAAAAAATTTTTCAAAAATTATAATGGTCCCCCGTTATGATTTTTTACTAAAAATGACCAAAATTTCCTATTTTTTCACCAAAAAGGTCCAAAATTTTTGCATTTTTTTCTACAAAAATTATAATTTTGAGCACTTTCAGCTTAAAAACAAGTATTTCTAAAAAAAAATTGACATTTTTTAAACCAAAATTTCTTCATTTTCTGAGCATTTTCAGCATATAAGCAAGCATTTTTCAACAAAAAAATTTGCCTGCGGCGCTGGTTATTGCATTGACTCAAGGATTTCAACAAAATTTTTGTCGAAAATCGAAATTTTCTGAGCGTTTCCCGCTTAAAAATGAGTGTTTTTCAGAAAAAAAAATGTTCGCGCCTCTCGGCGCGAAAAACCGGACTATACTGATTTTGGAAATTTTTTTAAGAACTCGAAAAAATTACCTTGGTCCCCCCTTATGTTTTTGCCCAAATTTTAACAAAATTTTCGAAAAAAACATAAGGGGGGACCAAGGTAAAAAAAATTTTTTTGAAAAGGTTCCCCCTCCCCATTCTTGAATCCTGGCTACGCCACTGATGCAGATTGAGATTTTTGAACAAGAAGAACTTGAAATTGATGTGTCTTTCACAGAGATGATAGAGCCGAAACTAAAAAGAAATAAAAAGAATTTGTTTCATATGTTATTTTGTATTATTTCTTTTGAATTAAAATTTTGCTTTTTTTCGGAGATCATTGCTTTTTTTCAAGGGGTCTGATGCTTTTTTCGAAAATTTCAGGTGGCAACCCTGTGTTCAAGGCAAAAATCTTTCGATATGGTATTAAGGGTATTAACGGAACTTTTTTACACTTGGAGCTGGCCATTTTCATTTGGCCATTTAGAAGGCCTTGTCAGATTACTCTTACATTGTTATGGGTACTAATATCATCTTGTTTATGGCTGTCCTTATTCTCCATAATATAAAAATATAGAAAAATTTAGGCCTAAGAAATAAAATTTCCAGAAACTATAATGAGAATTCCTTTCAAATTTCTCTTTATAACATGTAAATAATCGAGTATTTTGTCAATAACAAACGAAGATTATTTATTAAATAGAGCGAGCATTATACATACATGAAACCAGTTTTCAAAAAAATTGCACAATTTCTTCTTTTAATTTGCTCATCAATCAAGTAAAATTGAACAATCATTATTTAATCCATTTTTAATTGGACAATTTTTTTAATCCATAAAGATCTCGCAATTTTTCCTATATTGTTGTATTCAAAAATTGTACAAGAAAATTTGAAAATAGAAATACAAGACTGGACAATTCATTAAAAGTATATAAAGAGTGCTTTAAAGATGATGGTTCACTTTATCTACAAGAATGGACCAGGCTGGAAGTATTTTCATTTTTAAAATTTTATTTTTTAGAATTTTATTTTAGAAATTTATTGAAACTATCACAGTAGATGAACTTATGAGTTCTCCAAGGGACTATTTGTTCAAAGACAGCCAAGAGGACCGGATCAACCAAAAAGGTAGAAATTTGATGTTGTTTCCTAATCATCTTGTTTAGAACTCCAAGACTTGCCTGATGTTACTGTCCCAAGCCAAAGTCGAACTTATTTGAGTTATAGTTATGACCCATTTCATATATCAGATATGACATTCCCACCACCAGAAAACGTCAGAAGACCACCGTCAATTTCTCGCGTGGCACAATCCTCTTTGCTATCGCCATTAAGGCCATAAGTTGTCCAAAAGTGACGAACTGAATTCTTATGATTTTGAATAATTTTGTAAATTGTATAAAATAAAAGTTTCACTTTTTGAGCATTTTGTTGGGGTTTCTTTACTCATTTTTCTAAGATCATAATTTACTTGAAACTTAGACATTAGTCATTCAACTCTATGTCCACAACAGATCTTTGGGCAAGGGTTCTCGGAAAAGAGTTTTGGAAAATATTAGTTGAAAAGGGTATTCATAATTATACATGCCAGATGAGTGATTATGTCAAGAAATCGAACACCATTGATTATGTTCAAGAGAAGCTAAAGAGCTACACATCATATGATAAAACTTATATTGATCAAGGAAAATTTTGCAAGCATGTGGTACAAGAGATGAAGGCAAAGAATAATGGCACATGGATTTGTATTATGTGAAATTCGATTCTTATGGAATTGAAAGTACTGGTTCAGTGTTATACATTCGATTAGATCATGGAAAAACGATTATGATATTCCAAGCATCATAATTATGCATTTTTATGTTCTTGTATTTTTTCTTGAACACAAAAATATTTTGTCCCAGCACAAGATATTTTTTTATAACAAATATTGTTTTTTTCATCGTACGTATTTTCCATGCTGTACAAGGAGGGCAGTACTGGTGCCCTAAATACGACGTGGTCGCAGGGGACCCAACCAACTTCAAATACGAAGTGGGTATTAAAAATTTTGAAGACGAAGTGGGGGGGGGGGGATACAGTAGCTCCTTGTTCAGCTATGGTGTAAAAAATGATATATTCGGAAAGATGATAAAAAATGGAGCATTTCTTGTTTTTACGGCATTTTCTGAATCGTTATAGTTTTTGAGATAATTGCGTTTGAAATTTTGAATTTGTGTACAAGCTCTTCGTTGTAATACAAAATTCAAAAAAGTTTGTGTATTATAACGAAAAGCTTGCAACAAATTCAAAATTTCAAACGCAATTATCTCGAAAACTACAACGATTCAGAATATGCCGTAAAAACAAAAAATTCTCCATTTTTCATGATCTTTCCGAATATATCATTTTTTCATATGCTTGTAAATTACTGGACTGGTCCTTTAAAGAAGCCTTATGGGCATAAACCAAAATCATTTTTTAAATAAGTAGACCCAGCCTAACAACCTTCTGGTAATATTAATGAAAAATCGATTTAACATGTCTAAAAGTTCCTTTGTGAGTCTATGGCAGTTGTTTTTATTAATTATCTCGGGAATATAATATGACGCTGAGTGAATAGTGTTAGAGTAAATTATTGTAGCCGTACAAAGTATTAGACTGGCGGCCGTTGGGGATTTGAACTGGGTGTACCTAAATTATATTTATTATTATCATCCGTTCCCTTAGGCATTGAGCCAGCCACTGGTGAAGCCTCTTCCTTTGGCCAAGTCACTAGTTCGTTTATGCACATCGGTCTGCACTATTTCACTGGCTACATTATTCTTCTCAATCTCTTTTAGCTTTAATTTTCGTATTGTAATTAAATAAAGAGCAGGTGAAATAGTCAACTTTGTTTGCTGGAGTCATAAGTTCTCATATGAAGTATATGATCGATTCAATTTATTTAACCATCTTAAAAAATGGAGTTATTTGATAGCATCCCTTGTTTTTATAATAGTTCGAATCAGTTGTTTTACTCGAATCTTTATTATAATCTGAATACCTTATCGAATCAACTTTACTTTATTTTTCTGCCGATAGAACTAACTTTAGTATCTATCCTAATTTTCATCTCACTTTTTGGCAAGATTCACGGAGATTTCAAATTCTTCATCCTGCACTGGGCAACTTTCAGTCTAATTATGAGTATTTATAATCTATATCGCAAACTATTTACGGAAAACTACATCATCAACATAAGTGCAAGCCTTCCTATGGATGGAATTTTTCAATTCTACCCTAGACTTGTGTCAATCTCCTCACTATTTCTGTTGGCTTTTAACCGGTTTGTAATATTATACTACCCATCTCATTATAAAAAATTATTTGCGTTTAAACGCCTAATTGTTCTTATTTTATCATATGATTTTTTATTATGTGTTGTTGAAATTGTTGCCAAATATTTTGGGCATCTAACTTTGCCGAACATTCAGGCTATCTTTTTGGTTCCATATTTTATTTTCACCTTTTTAATACTCATAAAAATCAGTAAAATGTCCAAAATGACCACTGTCGATTCTTCTATACACGATTCGAAAAGAGCCGTCTATGTTTGCGCTATAATGGCAATTACATATTTTGTATACTTTTCCTTGATTTCTTTCACAAGCTTATATAGACTTGTCTTATTCACTCCATTATGTGATATTCTTGCCACCCCATTCCTGGCTATATTGCCCTTTCAGGAAACCATGAATGTAATCATTATACTTTTCGATGTTGTAGTCAATCTCGTAATGTTAAAATCTTATCGAGATGAGGCTAGACGCATGATTTCTGAAAGTTTTGTGTTCACAAAGAAAAATATTTTTAAAACGTGGACAGTTTTAAAAAATAGTCTTCGATCAAACTATATTGTAACTTCTTCAAACCGCGTCGCTTGGACAAACCAAACTATAAATCGAGTCGAATACCGGATCAATTAGGGTCATATCCAGGACTTGGGGGCTCGATGCCTTTGCCATTCAAATATGTTTTTGCAATTTTCGATAAAAAATCTTTGTTGCAAATCACTCATCACAAGCTATTTTTTAGATCTTATATAAAAACGTGGGAGCTACTACATAATAGGGGGGGGGGGGAGGGATACCCACGTGAAAAAATTTTTTGGAAATGATCCCTCTATTCTGATTCCACACATTTTTACCTCAAAAGGGGTCGTTTTTAGGCAAAATCGCATTTTGCTCTAATACACAGACCTTTCCTGAAACAAGGAAGCGTTTTTTTTGCTTCAAAAATGTCAAATTCGGACTCCTCGCATGTTTTTATCCCTAGAGGTCATTTTCTAAAAAAATTTTTGAAAAAATTTTCACGTGGGTGCCCCCTCCCCCTATTGTGTAGTAGCTCCCAAATCTTGAATATTCAAGACAATTTTCCTATTTTGGCTTTAATCCAATCAACTTCTCGACTAGGAAATCCCTGTAGGGTTATTTTGGTGCAAATTTAAAAAACTTCAACAAGTTTGAAAAATGACAAAAATCTGATTTTTGGGCTCAAATTGTATATAGTTTATGTTGTTTTTTAAACTTAAATTTAGTATAACAAATAAATTGTTTAAGCATATCTCTCGAACAAGGCACTTTTCTTAAAGTTTGAGCATTTCCAACAACAATTAATAAATACATAGAGAAACTTGTTTTTACGTCTTGAAGAAGACGTAAAAACAAAGTTTCAAATTAAAAATTAAGATTTTTTATTACTTAGATTTCTTTTTTTAGAGTATTAGCTTTCTTCTTTTTATCATCTTTCTAGATCTGCCAATATGTTTAGAATTTCATTTTCTTGGCGTTGCCTCCCTTGATTTCTTAGATGACTTGCCTATAAAAATGAATACCGACTTTGTTAAAAGAGTATTCTTACAGAAGTGGTTATGTAATCCCGGCTTTGTCGTTGATCAGGTTGTTGTACTTGGAAATCTTTCCATTGACCGCTACGTTGTTGTCCTTGGCCGAACAACTCTTGTTGTTGATTGAAGTACATATCGAGGTTCCAACCAGATTCGAGCCAGATAATGTATAATGAAAACAAGTAAAATAAACTATCAAACTGTTTTCTCTTAACTTCTTTCTCTTTATATACGCCAGACGATCTTTGAATAACCGGAAAATTAAAAACAAACTTTAATCAAAACATTTTCTATAAAGTTTAGATCCCCGTATTTGGACGTAGGTTTGCCGAAAAGACTGTCATAAAAATGGGAGGTTTCTTATTTTCGGGGCGAAATTACTTGTTTACATTATTTTATTGGGCGGATTTTCACCCTTTTAAAGTGCATTTGGAGTTATTTTTAAACTTGTTTACGAAAAAAATTTAATAAATATTTACCACTTTGGTCTAATTACGTCACAAATTTTCTAACATTTCCTGTTTTTTTGTGAGATGGTTAGATCCTACTGACAGTCCTGTGCAAACGCAGTCTGAGTAGTTGGCGACTGCATTTCTCAAAGTAAACGATAATAAAAATATTTTTTCAAACGTACATGATATTCGCTTGAAAAGGAGTTAGAAAGCGCTACAGCGCAGTTTCAAACTGCGCTTTTTGACACAATTTCAAACTGCGTAAAGTCATCCAACAAAGTAGTTTTGCTACCAACTAACAAATTTTTGCCAATTGCAGTTTGAACATGCAACGAAATAGGAATTCCCATATTAACATCTTCACCATGTAGCCCCACAAAGAGTTTATAGACAATAAATACCACCATAGGCGTAGCCAAGAGGGCTATAGCCCTCCCCCCGTCGTTCGAAAATCATAATGAAAAATTAAAAATTTATAAGAAAAAATGGAAAATTTGATCGTTTAGTCCCTCCTCTCCTGACGCGTCTCAGCCCCCTGTCGCAAAATCCCGGCTAGACTTGGCTGTACAAAAAAATCAACTTTCGAAACATCAAACGACCACATTCCCATATTTATATGGCAAATGTCATATTTTTGACCTATTTACCATACTATCATATTTTTTACGCTCGGTGCCATATTTTTTACAAATTTTTTTCAGAATATAGCGCTTACGACGAGCATTAATATGCATTAGGAATTTTTGAAAAATTCGATTTATAAGTTGAAGAAAACGTAAAAAGAAAGTTTCAAATTAAAAATTTGCATATTATAAATATGCAAATTTAAAAAAAATATCACTAGATTTGTTCATCAGACTCTCAGCTATCACTAACTTTTTACCGTTTCGAAAAATTCCTTCTGGAATCCGAGATAAGTCAAAAATACTGAGTCAAAGGACGTACTGGAACGCACGTACCATCCTGTATAGTCCACTGAACATTTTTGAAGATTTCAGCTTCCTGTCAATATTTTTGACGCGGTTTTTTAAGATTGAAGCAAGACAAATTTTTTTAAATGGACACGAGACAAGGTTTTTGACTCACCCCACTTTGGGTTTCCTTGAAACTTTTCCTTGAAAATTAAAAAAATATATATTTCTTTAAATCAGAAATATTAACTCCTTTGAATTATTAAAGAAATTGAAATAATTATTTTTCGAAAAAAGAATACAGGTCAAGTTGGCGTAAACGGGTAAAGAAAGGAAAGGCAAAAATGTCGTCACCTGGATTCGAACCAAGGTCTCCATATTGTTAGTATGGTGTTCTAACCACTGAACTATGTCGACAGATAACCCGTCTACTCCGGACCTTGTATGAAGAATACAGGTCAAGTTGGTGTAAACGGATCAAGAAGTAAAATTTAACAATCACTTATATATAACGTTGTTTGCCAATTAAATTTTTTCTCATGCGTTAAAGAGAGTGGCGAGAGAGTTGAAGAACTTTCTCTGCATATTGAAAAACCTTCTCTCTTATACTTTGTAGTTTGAATTGAGTGTTGATGGAAAAGTTTTTTAACTTTGATAAAAAGTTTTATCATTTCTTACTTGATCAAAAGAATTTCCGATGGTAGTCATATGATCCGCGGGGTATGTAGTAAATAGGCCAGTTGTAGCGCCAACCCCATATACCTTTCTTTTGCCTCCATTGATCTTTGCAATGTCGTCTAAAATTTTCTTTTATAGTTTTACAACCGGAAATATAGTAGTATATCCAGATGCTCAATAAAAGCAATCCCAGAGCCGCAAAATGATTCTAGTAATTATGTTTTCCCTCTAGCATCCCTGCGTGGTCGGTTCGGGGGTCACTACTAAGAGGCAAAAAAATATAAGGGGGGCAAGGCAGATTTTTGAAAATTTTAGGGACCCAACTCAGCACCAGACCCCCTATCCCTTCTGTTTTCCCACATATAGTTGACATCCCTGCGTGGTTGGTACGGGGGTCACTATTGAGAGACTTGGCTGTACGAGATTTTCAACAAACCTTTTCTCAATTCGTACTTTATATTTGGGCAAAATATTCCAGTTCAGTTTTACTTTTTTATAGCATCTTTCCGATGTTCTTTTCGTGGAACTATTTGGTATGGGACGAAATGCATCATTGTCGAGCACTGCTTCCTAACACTACCACTGACTATATTAATCTATTCGTCGTGGATACAGCTTTCATTGGGTACCTTTTTTAAGGGAATGCTCCAAAAGGGAAAAACATGTTCCAAAAAATGAGATATTGAAAACTTATGATTTTCATGTATTAGGTTGTTTCAAAAGTTTGTAACCAAGAACAAAATTTGTTTTATTTCAACAACTTGGTATGAAAATTTTTCCTCCCTCAAACTTGCCTCGGTGGTGCAGTGACAAAGCAGTGGCTTCGTGGCCACAAGGTCGCGGGTTCGAATCCCGCTTGGAGCCAATTTGGTTCGAGTGCTATGCATAAGTAAACATTAAAAAGTAATCATATAAAAAGTAAACAAAAAGTTAATGAAAAGTAAACCAAAAAAGTATGCAAAAGTAAACAAAATGTTTACTTTTTAACGTTTACTTTCTAGCACTTTTTAGTTTACTTTTTAGTACTTTTTTGTTTACTTTTATTGGGGACCTATTTTTTTGGCACCAATATTCTAGATTCTGAATCTGGATTCTCATCCGGATTCGGATTCTGAATCCGGATTCTGAATTCGGATTCTGATTCTAAATCCGGATTCTGGATACGGATTCTGAATGAAGATTCTGATTCTAAATTCAGATTCTGAATCAAGATTCTGGATTTAGATTCTGAATTCGGATTCTAAACCCGGATTCTAAACTCGGATTCTGATTCTAAATCCAGATTCTGAATCAAGATTCTGGATTCAGGTCAGAATCCGAATCCGAACCCAGAATCTGAACTTAGAATCAGAATCTGAGTCAGAATCCGGATTCTGAATCCAGATTGGGATTCTAAATCTGGATTCTGAATTCAGATTCGGATTCTGAATCCGGATTCTGACTCGGATTCTGAATCCGGATTTTGAATCCGGATTCTGAACTCGGATTCTGATTCTAAATCTAGATTCTGGATTCGGATTCTGATCCGGATTCTGAATCCAGAATCTTGATTCAGAATCTGGATTTAGAATCAGAATCCGAGTTCAGAATTCGGATTCAGAATCCGCATTCAGAATCTTCATTCAGAATCCGGATTCAGAATCCGAATCCGGATCAGAATCCAGATTCAGAATCCAGAATATTGGTGCTAAAAAAATAGGCCCCCAATAAAAGTAAACAAAAAAGTACTAAAAAGTATTAAAAAAAGTGCTAAAAAGTAAACGTTAAAAAGTAAACATTTTGTTTACTTTTGCATACTTTTTGGTTTACTTTTCATTAACTTTTTGTTTACTTTTTATATGTTTACTTTTTAATGTTTACTTTTCATCACCCTCCATTTGGTTCATATTAGCCAATTTAGAACCATTGGAACCATTAGCTAATTTGAAACAAATTGGCTCCAAGCGGGATTCGAACTCGCGACACATTTTTTGTTTTTACAGTAAATTCTGAATCGTTATCGTTGTCGAGATAATCACGTTTGAAAATCAGGGATTGGCGGGAAATTCAAATTCAAAATCGCAACTCAAAAATCGCCAAATTAAACGCGATTATCTCGACAACGATAACGATTCAGAATTTAATGTAAATACAAAAAATGCTTCATTTTTCATGAATTTCCCGAATATATATAAATTATGGCAAATTTCGCTAATCTAAAGAATTTTCAATTTTTGACCTCCTTCAGCACCGCCATCTTCAAAGGCTCGAATAGATCTCAAGACACTGAAATTTTGAACTTTTTATTACTCAGTTTTTATTTTTGTGATTATTTATTGCTTCGGAATTTAAAATTTTTTATTAATTCGTGAAGAAAGTGTAAACTTGTAGTAAAATTATTAAAGTTTGTTAAAGTTCTGAGTTTGCTAAATGGGCAGCATCATTTGTATTTAAAAGATTTTCACTTCTCATCGAACCATAGTTTGTATTATTTTCGTTAAACTGTTGTGCTTCCATGCTATTTTTGGTACAAAATATTTTAATACATAAGCATATGGCTAGAATCAACGTTATTAACATGAGGATCAGTAGTATAACCAATATTAGTAAACAAAAGTAAAAGGCCTTTCGCCTTAAGGCAGTAATATTCATAAATTCTTCGTCCGAATCTATGTCAATATATTCCGGAGTGGTGCAATCTGAATACTTTTGAGTAGGAGAAAAACTTTTGACCGTCGTTTGCGTTGATGTATAATTAAACTTCCTGAATTTGATAAGATTGTAAAAAAATTAGTGAACATAGTTATAAAACTATAGAAAATTTTCCTACCAAAATTTAGAAATTAGCGGAAAGATAAAATCCCTTTTTTCGACATACGGGTTTTTCAGTAAGCCATTATTTATGTGGAAACCTTGAAAATCGGTTTCGAATGGAATTTTTTCAATTATATTATTAATGTTAGATTCAAATAAAGAAACCTAAAATACAGGATATTTCATATTTAGCAGAATAACAGTCTCCCACAATTCCCCAAAATTGAATAAAATTTATCCTGGAACATTTATTCATGGCCAAATGGTTAGGACTCCAAGATTACGTTTTAAGATTGCGGTTCGAATCCTCCCCCGAATTTAAAATTTTTCCATTTTCATGTAATTTTTTGCATATATCTATGGCCGTAGATCGTTTTCCTGTTATTATTTTTTTATATGGCTGTTTTAATATGAATGGCGCTGGTTCAATCCCGCCGGCGACCATAACATATTTGCACAGTGGGGGGGGGGGCGGAAATAATGTTAATCATTTAGATAAAACTTATACGCAGCAGAGCTATAAAACGCGACCATTTTGTTTTGATTATTTCAGGTGTTTCACGGCTTCCTTATTTCAAGCGTTTTATAAATTTACGATTGGATCTACAAAAACAAACCAAACATTTTTTTCCTACCTTTGGTTGTTTTCGATATAAGGTAGCGGAAAAAAATTTCGATACAGAAACTAGACATTGACAAAAAATTAATACCGTATTTCCTCAAAATAACCCCAGGGGGTTATTTTTTTCAACCCCCTCCAAAAGAGGGGGATATTTTAGAAGGGGGATTATTTTTTTCAATCATGCTAAAAAAATATATATAAATTTAAAAAAAATTAGTTAAAAAATTCTTGAATTTTATTTAAAAAATATAAAAAATTTAATCCCGGTTTTTAGTTAAGCAATGGGCAGACCATTGAAATTTGCTGATATTTATCAAAATTTAGCTGAATGGATGAACAGAAAGGCATTTTTTATGAAGAAAGGTTATTTTATAAGGAGGGGAGGGGGGGGGGGTTATTTTTTTCAACCCACCTCAAAAAAGAGGGGTATTTTAGAAGGAGGGGGGAGGGTTATTTTAGAAGAAATACGGTATTTTAACTTATGGAAAAGCTTTTCAGACGCGATATTTTTTTCGTTCTAGGTTAATCAACTATGGTGAATCTCATAGTGATATTATTTTTGCGTTTAAAAATCAGGTTTTCGTTGTAATACACAACTCTCTCGAAAACAAATATCACATATTATGAGATTTTTAAAGAAAATATTTAGAGAAAATAAGAAATATAAAATATGGAAGTTCATTAATTTTCCTAGAAAATATTGCACATTTAATTTATTGCCAAAAGTGTTGTATTTTTTAAAGTTCGTATTCAAAACGATTATAGTGGTTGTAAAAATTGGGTATTATAACGAAAATCTGATTTGTAAACTCAGAAAAAATAATATCACTATGAGATTCTCCATAATTTATTATCCTAGAGCGAAAAAAAATCTCGTTTAAAAAGCTTTTCTAGAAGTCGAGATAAACTGTCTTGAAGTTTGATCGAAATTTTTTTCGCTACTGTATTTATTAAGTTATTAAAATGAAAATTTACTTTGCTTGACAATTTTTGAGACAATATTTCTTTTATTTTTTTATTAAATTTTTCAATTTTCCAATTTGCATACAAAGCTTTAAGTTTATTTAGCCATTCACCATGATGTTCAGGTTCTATCGATGAGACATTTATATAACTTTTTATTATCTTTATGATGGGTCTTGCATTATTGTTTATAACTTTAAAATAGATGTCGGCTATTAACTTTATATATGCACTAAACTTGAAAGGTAAATTTAGTAAAATGTTTAAAAAAATGACCTTAAATCAAGACTTTGTGTATAGTTAAATTTTTTTATAAAGCTATATTCTGTTCGGTATGTAACTTTACCGCTCATCCATACCTTTAAATTTCCGATCTAAAAAGAAAATTGAAGCTAAATAATAAAATTTTGTAATAAAATTTACTTATTATTTTTATCTGGGAACTGTAAAACAGAACTGTAAAATGCAAAAAATTTGTAAAATTTTGAATAACTTTTTATGGCTGAAGTAAAAATTGTAAAATCGTTCTAAGATAACTATTTTATTAAATCAGAATCGGGGAGAGGGTTTTAAGCTTCGGCAAAAAATTGATTTCTAATAGAAAAAAAAACAATATTTTTCACTGGTTGTGACATAGTTTACCAATAGGGGGGGGGGGGTACACCGGTCCCTCAGGATGGATGGATGAATGGCCTTTTAGGGGGGGGGGTACATGCATACATGAAAAAGGAGGGGGGACAAGCTACCTCGGATCTATATGTTGTCGGTCAAAAAAAAAAGGTCGATTTTTTCAAAAATTTATATGATGAATGAATTTGGGGGAGGGGGGGGGGTACACGAACCCCCATAATGGATGGATGAATGATTATAAAGGCGGAAGGTCCGAGGATGAGTGGTGAGGGGGGTACTGTACCCCCCCCCCCTTGGTAAACTATGGGGTACGGGTTGGCGACACTTGCGCATGAAACATTGCACACCACATTTGCACATTTAATAGTTACACACGCACGTTTACCCATGTGTACTTGCGCATGTGCATTTGCACATTTGCGTGTGCAACATTTGCGCATTCACTTTTGCAGGTGCTTTTGCGCATGTACATTTGCGCATTCAATTTTGCGCGTGCAACATTTGCGCATGTAACATTTTGGGCATTTTTGAGGGATAATTACAGAGTGAGCCAAAAAAATCATGCCCATTTGTGCAAGTGCAAATGTTACATGCGCAAACGTGAATGCGATAATGTTGCACGCGCAAATGTAGGTGCGCAATGTTTCATGCGCAAGTGTCGCCAACCCGGAGTACCTAGCATCGCACAAGGGTTTTGGGGCAGTTAGCAACCCGCCTATCACAAAGTCGAAATTTTAGGGGGGTTCTTTAGGGTATGGCGGGTTTCCAGGCTAATCTGGGAGGTCCCAATATCAAGCTTCAAAAAACAATTTTTTATTTATCTGTCACTTTAAAAACTTTAAATGCTTACAAAATCCAGCGCCTTGCAAAAATAGTAAAATTGCTTCAAACACTTTATTTGCCTTTTCAATTAAAAAATTTCCACCGCAATCTGTAAACTCCATAAGCTCGATTGTATTTTGTTGTTCTAACAATTTGTTAATACGAATAGCTTCGTGCAGGAATGCCGAATGTGAACCAACCATGTGAAGAACTGGGATTCTAAAGGCATGGTTTTCATTTTCATGCTTTGTGATAATCTCAATTGGTGTCCGACTAAAATTTACGTTTTTTAGTTCAAAATTGATATACAGGATGGCCCACGGTCGATGACAACTTTCTCCACGTTGCTAAAAAACTATAACTTTCGCTACATTAACTTTCTCTATGTAACTTTGCTACGTTCGTGTCAATATACATATTTATTGCAAATCAGGCAACTCAATTAGTCTGAAATTAAATATGTTTATTGACACGGAAGTGGTGAAAGTTATCGTGGCGAAAGTTACATGGCGAAAGTTGCATGGCGAAAGTTACATGGCAAAAGTTAGCGTGGCGAGATTCGTGGAGAAAGTTATAGTGCCTCAAAAAGTGCACTTTTTATGGGCCACCCTTTAAATACTTCATATAAGACTCCAAAAAAGCTGCAAGCGATTTTGGATGAGCTTCTTTTCTTAGGTATTCTTGATATCTTGTAACCTCGTGAGGATTTCTTTTATGGTGGGGTGAGCCAAAATGCCACCAAGTGAAATAATCAATTGTAGCTTCAGACATGCCAAAATGGCGTAATAGCAGGATGTTTGACTAAATTATAATAACTCCAATATTGTTATACACCTAAGATACTTTTTGATAAATCCATTCATGCCAGCCTGCAGAATTTATTACACAGTTGATTAATATTAAAGCGTCCACATTGTCTTGATGCTTCAGCTAAAAAATTATTTTCGACATTTTTTCAAATCCCCACTCTTCCTAAATCCCAGTGTTTGGATTTCAAGGGGTCCAAACATTTTCGACGGGAGGAGCATTTTTTGAAAAACTTTTTTAAACGATGCTGGGGACCAGGGACAAACGTCATCACAAAAATACTAAAAGAGACTTGCTTACAGCATATCTCAACATTATATTTGCTCCAGCTCCAACACCAAATCCAACAAAACTTTTAAGGCTAAACAAATTAATTTTTTTGAAAATAAACTGACCTGAAAAAGTCTACAATCTCCTCAATAATATGTACGAAGTCATCCATAGTAGGATAGTGATACCTAAATAAATTTTTATTAAATTAATTCTACACAGTCGATTCTCAATATAGTGACACCATAGGCCGACAAGGGGGAGGGAGAATCTCCCCCTGACCCACGCACTCATGGACCTAAAATTGAGGGGGGACCACCGCATGGACCCTGCCGAACATATGAGGTGGTCCATAAAAATTGGGTGTCAGAGGACTACCTCAAACTAAATAAATTTTCAGACAAAAAAGGTCGGTAAGAGGGGAGTCTCCCCCTGACTCACTCACTCATGGAACCAAAATTGAGGCGGGACCGCCTCATCGGGGGCCCCTTTCCCCCCACCTTGTCGACCTATGAGTGACAACCCCTTCAATTAGATAAGTGATTCCCGGAAATATGCGAATTTTGCGTCTTTTGTTCTCTGAGTCGCGAGGGGGAGCACTAATTGCGTCGCGACGCCGCACTAATTGCAATCGGTTTATCCATCCCTTCTTCTCCAGGAGTGCATAGTGCTCGGTCTCGCGATACTTTTTATGATTTTTGTTAAATCTTACCAAAATGGGAATTCTTTAACATTTTTCTGTTGACCTGGAGCATTGATGTTGTAGATGCAAAACTCTGTTCCAATTTCATCACCAATCGGGCTTTGAAAAAATCTAGCAAATGTTTCTTCGGCTAAAATTGTGTAAATTGAAAATTTAAGATGTGTGTAAATTACCATTTGAGCCTACATCATGAAGTGTCAAAATTGGAATTTTATGCCGATCACCATATATAGTTATGGAAATGTTTCCATGAGCAGTTTGAACTTGTTTCTAATAATTGCAAAAAACTTAAATTTTATGCAAAGTATTAAAAAAATTATACATTAAAAACGACTTTATTACTTTCTTTTGTTATTAAATTCGGTGAAGAAACAGACCGTTCGGTTTTTATACTAGTGTATGAAACATCTGAAATTTATGAAACACTTGAATTAATTTTTAGGATTTTGAAATTGGGCAAAAGTTTTTGGACCCGACCGGGACTCGAGCCCGGACCTCCTGGCTATCGTACAAGTGCACTACCATTGTGCTACCGAGACCTCCAACTGAATGACGTTAAAGGACCAGTCCAGTAAATTACAACCATATGAAAAATGATATATTCGGAAAGATCATGAAAAATGGAGCATTTTTTGTTTTTACGGCATGTTCTG
>JAQGBS010000370.1:0-22684 GCA_034698545.1 Acrobeloides obliquus
CCGGGGATCGAACCCGCGGGCCCAAGTTGCTTAACTTGCCAGATCGGACGGGATCGCTCCTTACTAACTTTTAAGAACTTCTTTAGGATTATGGGTTGAAATGGGCTTTACCCCTAACAATTTTTATGAGTTACTAGTATGATTTGGGGTAACCGTGAAAAATTTTATATTTTTTTATTAAAATCGTCATTTTTTATGAAAAAATATTTTTTTTTAAATCATTATTTTTCACATAAAAATCGTTATTTTTTTCACTAAAAATTGTAATTTTCAGCTTAAAAACTTAGCTTGGAATTTTCAGCTTAAAAACTCAGCTTGTAATTTTCAGCTTTGTGACATTTTGATGAAAAGATGATATTTTTGGTGAAAAATTGAAAATTTTTGGGTGGGGTATCCAAAATATTCCTAACAAGTAAGTAACTTTTTAGGCCATGTACCTGCACAATTGTTGCCATAACATTTTCTATTTATATGCTCCGGCCGTTCTATCCCCACTGTGATCCGCCATCGGGATCAGTGGAAATTTTATCGATTGCTTTAATAAGTAAGCAAATTCTTTCAACAAATATAGATTGAAAAAATTTTAGCGTTGCTGACAGCCATCAATTGCATATCTGTCCGGCTGGCCACTATTGTACAAGACACTTTTACAGTAGCCAAAGTTTTTGCTTTGCTACTGATTATTGGCACTGGTGCATTTTTGTTGTGCACACGTAAGCTAACAATATATAAATAGTCCGTTTTGCTCATAAAACAAAAAAAAGTTTGATGGCCAAGTGGATAAGGAAGCCGTCTGTCCTATCTGGCAAGTTAAGCAACGTTGAGCCGCAGTACAGCATATCAAAAGACTTAAAAAATGGCATGCACCTAAAATTCAAAAAGGCTTACGTCGGTGTATTCAGTTCATTGAGAGAATTAAAATGAGTACTATATCGTGAGAGGGGAGGGTTCATACCCTATTCATATGGCCGAGTGGTTAGTGTGATAGCTTTGCAGTTTATAGGCCGTGGGTTTAAACCCGCAACTTATAATCTGCAAAGCTATTACACTAACTACTTGACTATATGGATAGGGTATGAACTCCTCACGATATGGCTGGATCCTCTCGATAAGCTAAATATAATGACGTTAACCTTTTTGAATTTTAGGTGCATGCCAGTTTTTTAAGTCATTTTGGTACGCCATGGCAGACAGTGCCGTAGCCCCTACCCCGGATTTTTCCCAGGTGAAGGGGATAATTTTGCGGACACCAAAAACAAAAAAGTCCTCTCTATGTTTTTAAAAAAATTTTAATTTTGGACAAAAACATAAGAGGGACCAAGGTGATTCTCAAAAAATCGAGAAAATATTTTTAGGCAAACCGGAATACACCGAATCTTTCGAAAACGTCTGGTCCGGTACTACCACCGATGTTGGAAAAGCCTCACTGGCCTTCTATTCGGGCCTTTTTGCCTATCAAGGATGGAATTATCTCAACTTTATTGTTGAAGAGCTACAAAATCCGAAAAAGTGAGCTGTCTCTAAAAAATTTTCATTTTTATTTTTGTAGAAATTTGCCCCTCGCTATATTGATCTCATGCATTTCGGTCACTGTGATCTATGTGTTGACAAATGTTGCCCTATACACAGTTATTTCACCGGATGAGATGCTTAATACCCCGGCAGTGGCGGTGGTAGGTTTTTACGAGATTAACTAATACATAAAATTTTCTTAAAACTTGGACAATGAGGGTGAACGCTAGCCGTTGTAACATGAATTTCGCGGCGTTAGCCGTTATGATATTGATAGAAGTACGACGGTTGGGACACGCGTTGTGGAATTCGTTGTGACATCACAAAGCTAGCAGCGGCATAGCCGTTGTGACATGATTTAAGTCACGATATGACATCGGTGTAAAATTGTTGTGACACTAGTTGTGGCGTCACAACGATTTCACAACAGCTAGTGTGCACCCTGAGTAAATTTTTTATAGCGTTGTAATCATAGTTAAGTGGTAAATATGCAAGTTTTTAGAAAAATAAATTGCAAACAAAACAGCCTCGCTTTATGCATCTTTAAAATTTTTTTTAGGAATTTGCCAATAGAATGTACGGACCATTCGCCTTCACCATGCCTTTATTTGTTGCTTGTTCGACCTTAGGCTCTGCGAATGGTGTCATTTTTACCTCCTCTCGATTATTTTACGTCGGCGCCCGAGAAGGCCATATGCCAGTACTCTTGACTATGATCAACAAAGAAACTAGGACTCCTATACCAGCTGTTTTGTTCACGGTAAACGATAAGGGGATGCCGTTTGAGGCCCTATCTTCAAAAAAATTTTTTTCTTCAAATTGGCTGATTTTTGGCACTTGGGGGGTTTTCGGGCACGAGAAATCGATTGGCACAAATCTTGAGTTTCGAAAAATTTTTTTGACTCCCTATCGAGGGTATTTCATGTTAAAAAAATCAATTTTTTCAACTTTTTTATTTTTATCTCCAAATTGGTTGATTTTTGGTACTCGAGGGTTTTTGGGCACAAGAAATCGATTGGCGCAAATCCCGAGTTCTTAAAAAATTTTCATAACCCTCTAAATTTTTGAGCAAAAATTCGAAAATCGAATTTTTTCTAGCAAAAAATAAATGGAATGAGACGGAAATCGAACCTACAGCCATTTGTAGATTATTACATAAAAAATCCCACTTCAACATCCATCACAACTTTTGCCTATTCTCAAAAATACTATTTCTTATAAATGGTTTATATGAAAATTTTTACAGGGCTTATTGTCACTGGGCTATTTGGCGTTGAGTAGTAATGCATTGAAATTGATCAATTATATTCAAATAAGTTACTGGCTAGCGATTGGTGCAGCTATAGCAGCTTTGTTGTATTTGAGAGTGAAAATGCCGGATGAGCCAAGGCCAATAAAGGTAAAAAATTAATATTAAAAAAATGATTTTTGAATGTTTTGCAATCCCTTAGTTATTTTTAAAAGTCGCTAAAATAGAAATTTATAAATAATTATTAGTCTATTACAACGAAAACATGAACACAGTGAAAATTTATTTTAGAAAAAAATTTTTTGGCAAAAATTTGGTCGAAAAATTGCAAAAATCCACTTTTTTATCCACTCTGTAATAAAAAAGTTCAATATTAAATTTTTAGGTGAACCTGATTTTCCCTATATCATTCTTGATTGGTTGTATTGCTTTGGTGGTTATACCAATTATTGGCGCTCCCGTTGATACAGGTATAAGAGTTTTTCTTTTTTTCTAACAAATATTCACAGTATCCTGTGTTAAAGTCAGTTTCTGCCCATAAAGGAAAAAAGTCAGATTCGTGTTTCTCGTATCAAAAATACGGGATATATGTGTTTTTTGTCGACAAAATAAAATAGGCAAACATTCATGGTCTGGGCTGGGAGTCGAACCAGAGTCTAATGAAGTTCAAAATACGAATTTTCACCTTTTTTGGACAAAACGGTAGGACATGTTGTTTTAGGTCCTGAATAGCATCTAAAAAAAGAAAAATTTATACTATGTACATACTAATACTTTTAATTTTAGCCATTGGACTTGCGATTATGTTATCCGCAATACCAGTTTACCTAATTTTTGTGGCTTGGAAGAGGAAGCCTCGATGGTTGAATTGGATTATAAGTAAGGAATATAAATAAGAACATTCTCAAAAAGTCATCACCGATGGTGAAGTGGCAAGTATCTCACATTTCGTTCAAATTAAAGTCAGTTTTTGCTCATAATGGAAAAATAAGTCTGGAAAGAGCTGACCGTCCGATCTGGCACATTAAGCAACATTGGACCTGCAGGTTTGACCCTGTTAGACCAAAAATTTTGATTTTCAAAAAATGGGAGCGGGAGGTTGTTCTCTTAACAATTTTTTGAATCAAATAAAGTTTTCGAATCTGGCAGGATTGAACCCTCGACATTTAAATGCAAAATGAGACACTTACCACTTCACCGTGTATGACAGAATTGTGTAATTCTTATAACAAAACTCAAATTTAGATTCGTTCACGGTGTTTGCTCAAAAATTATTCCTTGTTGTAAATGATGAAGAAGAGAAGAAAGCTTAAACATTTACAACTCTAATTTTTTACACCTAAATTATTATATCTGATGCAATATTTTTTGTTGACTTTTGTTTGTAAATGAAGTTCATTTTATGGTATTTATTATAAAATAGATATTTCATAATTAAAGGGCTTTTTATATTTTAATAAAATTTCCAA
The DNA here is from genome assembly GCA_034698545.1 of Acrobeloides obliquus. Taxonomy (NCBI): domain Eukaryota; kingdom Metazoa; phylum Nematoda; class Chromadorea; order Rhabditida; family Cephalobidae; genus Acrobeloides; species Acrobeloides obliquus. The sequence goes on from JAQGBS010000370.1 coordinate 4,231, forward strand.
AAAATGTTTAAGACACGGTCTCTGTAAGAATCACCTATTGGCCAAAGAGTCACGGGTTAGAAAATTTTTTGTCGTAACTAAAATCGATTGGATATAAGTCCCTGATCACGAAGTCGAAAAAATTTTTTGAAAATCACTCCTGTAGAGCTGTGGACCCTGTTAAAAAAATTAACTTTTCAGGATTAACTCTGATTCAGTTAAAACCGACGCTAATCGATTCCCCAATCCTGATTTGGGGCCAAAAATTGCAAGAATCGACGATTAGCGATCTCAAGAAGGTACCTTTTGTGTTGTTGAACCTTTATGTGTTGTTAAAAGTTAGGGTGTTGTTAAATCGAGATTTGATTGTACCTGGCAAAAAACGATCTACAAATAAAGTCCTTGCTGGAAAAACTTCAAAAACGTCATTTATACAAACAATTTTGGGACTCGGATATTTTTGTAGCAACTACAAACACGATTTTTTGGAAGTTTTGTTGATCTTGCGCAAAAATGACAGGGACGCTTTTTTGAAATTTACATTCAATTCAATTTTTCGTCCAAAATTAGTCATTAGAAAAATGTCATTTTAAAAATGTGTCACAATTTTTAATTAAATTTTTAATATAGTCCGTTTCCGCGCATAAAACAAAAAAGTTTGCGTGCGATGATCAAGTGGATAGGGAAGCCGCCCGTCTGATCTGGCAAGTTAAGCAATGTTAGGCTCGCAGATTCCATCCCGGAGAGCAAAAATTTGCTTTCAAACAAATTTTTACAAACAATAGAGCAACAAATTTTTACTGCTCCATTTTTTGTAAAATTTTCTTTTGAAAAACAAAATTTTTGCCCTCCGGGGATCAAACCTGTGGGCCCAATGTTGCTTAACTCTTGCCAGATCGGACGGGCGGCTTCCTTATTCACTTGGCCATTGTATATAAAGTCCGTTTATTCCATAAAGGAAAAAGTCCGAATGTGATGGGCAAGTAGTCCAAGGCGCGCGCATTATTTTCATTAACTCTGAGGTCTCTGGTTCGAGTTTACCCAAACGTGACAAAGCAGCAAATTTTTTATACCTTGTCTGTAAGTGTTCTTTTTTGTTGACTATGAGTTTCGTGACTTTGCGCAAAAGATATTTGAGAACGGCGATAATGTATATAGAGAATGTGTAAAAATCTGTTTTTGTTCTGATTGAAAGAATAAATAATAGAATAAATAGAGGTCATTTTGAGAACAGTAATTCGACTTATGTTTGGTGTAAAGTGCAGCTGGTTTGGTATTTTTGTAAGTTTTTAATAAATTTTTTTAAATTTAAACTTGTTGGGATCTCGAAACTAAAAATCAGTTTCGTAGACCCTCCAGCTACGGAGGGGGGCATTTTTTGTGAAAATTTTGGACAAAAATATGCGCATTTTTAGGGTAAAAATAGCCATTTTTGACGATTTTTTGTGAAAAATTGGGAAAATGGGGAGGGGGGTCGAAATGTTGTATTTTCGCGATTCAACAAAAGTTGTGAAAGCAAACCCCCATAAAATACATGAAAAAATTTTGCCTAGGGGGGATTTGCTTTCTCAACTTTTTTGAATCGCGAAAATACAAAATTTCGACCCCGGAGATTGAACCCACCCCTTTCAGTGCGGGCGTCTGGCGTCCTAACCACATGATTATGCTGTATCAAGTTTTTTTGCTAGCCCGCTAAAATGGACTTTATCCAAAACATGTTTTTTAGCTCTTCACCCTAACTCATGCCTATTGCCCCAAACCAAAACTACCCGAGATAGACCCAAGACCAACATGCTCATGGAAAATACGAAAAGACAAGCATGGATGTGAGGAATATAAAGAAGTTTGTAATCCGGTCGTTCCCTCTAGCAAGGTACCTACTTTTCCACATTATATTGGATGATAGAAAAAGTACATTATTGTGATTTTTGGGTTCTGGAAATTTTTTTCTTAAAAAACCTCTCATGAGTAATTTTATGCGAGGAATTGATTGCACGCATTCCCAAACCCTAAAAATTTATTCTATTTCTCATACAAAACCTAGAAAAGATGAAAATTTAGAAAATGACCATTTTTGCTTCAAACCCCAATTTTTCCCTGAATCGGGGTCAGTGAAGCTTTTTCAGGATTTGGGAATGAGCGCAACCGATTCCTCGCATAAAATTACTTAGGGGGATTTTTAGAAGAAAAAATTCCGAATCTCAAAGAATTACAAAAGTGCACATAATAAAAATTTAAATTCCAGATCTGCCTAATGGATAAAAAACCGGGAAGATGTCGTGGCCATATAGTCAGATATTATTACGACGAAAAATCAGGGAAATGTGAACAGTTTATTTATGGCGGATGTGATGGAAATCATAATAATTTTGAAACTTTGAAGCAATGCCGAGAAGCATGTGGGTTGGTTTCACATATAAGGATGATATCAGCATATACGAATTCGACGGAATTGGAGAGAAAGAAGAGAGAAATGATTTATTGGACTCCCAAGAATAAAGTATATTTTAAATCAAACTATAGTTGAATAAAATTGTACAAGTTCGAACAATTGTAGGCACTTCTTTAGTTTGTTGCTTACTTTTATTTTCTATGGTTCTTATTAAAATTTCGTTCTTTTATGAGTATCAAACAATCATTTATTACAAAATCAATACAAGCATTCAAGTGGGGGCTTTTGCGCCTTCACATATGCGCATCTGACAGTTGCACTTTCACATTTGCGCCCCGACATATGCGCCCGATATTTGCGCTCCGACATTTAGGGTGCGCGTTATCAGTCGTGAAACACCATTTCACGACGATTTCCGGACTGCTCACGTCCGGTAATACTATAATTTCCAGACGGCTAACATCCGGAAATCGTCGTTAAATGCGTTTCACGACTGATAACGCGCATCCTTATGCCCTATAATTGCGCAACGACATTTACGCCCCGATATATGCGCGCTAATAATTGCGCCCCCGGAATTTGCGCACCCGACTTGTAAAATATCTTTCAAAAAGGTCGAAATTTTAATAACGGAAACAAGTCGGGTGCGCAAATGTCGGATCGCAATTATTAGCGCGCATATGTAGAAGCGCAAATGTCGTTGCGCAATTATAGAGCGCAAATGTCGGGGCGCAAAAATTGGGTGCTTAAAAGTCGGGTGCACAAGTGTCGTTGCGCATATGGGAGGGCGCAAAAGCCCCTATGCACATTTATTTATTTAAAACTAACAAAACAATTTTATTTAATAACAATAAATTACACCTCAACTTTATAATTATCCAGACTAACAACATGAGACCACAAATAATACATAGTGTCAGATCCACCAAATATTTTACGCCAACAATCTTCAGAAAAATAAGGGTCGAAAACAGTTCTATGATTTCCATATCTTTTCTTATTCTCCATCTTGAATTTCTGCCATTCAGATTCAACATGATTAGTAGTTGCTCCAGTTTCTGGGTCCACAAAAGTTTCAGAATGTTTCACGGTCATATGAGTATATCTTTTGGATAGCTTTCCAATTTTTCTATAGGCGGCCCATCCATCCGAAATTATAGTGGTATCAAGCAAAATATAATTCGGGATAATCAGTAGTAGGGTTTCTGCTGATCTATCGACAACCGTATCCATAAAGTATTTGTCTGTTTCTCTTTTAACGGTTACTAGGCGTTTCAAAAGTATATCCTTTCGGAAGTAAAGTTCCCGTTCACTTCCCTATCATTATTATGTTCTGGCTCTAATAAGTTTTCTGCTCCTTCATCAAAAATTAATTCTCTATTTTCGATTTCTACTAATCCTTAATCCATCACAAAAATCAAAAGTTCGCGTTCTTCCTCATCCATTGTTCTATATCTAAATATAGAAATAGAGAACAACAATTTGAAAAAAATTCATAAAACAATAACTCTCGATAATTTATTTAACAAAAATCGCACAAATTAAAAGTAAAAAAAGGAAGTTTTGAATTTTAAAATGTTCGATTAGGCTACACGTCAAATGTCGCGAGAAGCATCTCGCAACGTTAAACTAGGTGTTAAACGGCTCTAATTGAACGTTTCTTACGACGTTAAATTTGAGAGAAAAGTCGCGAGAAAAATCTCGCAGAAAAAGTCAAAAATATGCAATTTAAAAAAATTACCAAATTAAAAAAATTTAGGACTGTATGCTACCCAGCGACAGCGGAAAATGTCTCGCCCACTTCCCAAAATTCTACTTCAACCCAAGAACTCGCCAATGCGAGCAATTCATCTATGGCGGATGTGGTGGAAACAAAAATAGCTTTGACACCCTACAAGCTTGTGAAAATGCGTGCGGTCAAAAAATTAATAATGAGAGGGATCTAGTTATGGCACAATCTATTTGTAATCTCCGGAAAGATTCTGGACCATGTGAAGCCTATATCCCAAGTTTTTACTATGACATGTCTTCTGGTCAATGTCTTCCTTTTGTCTATGGAGGATGTGGTGGGAATAAAAACCGGTTCGAAACTATGAATGAATGCAGGAAGTCCTGTGAAAAGGGTATTAGTAAAAAGCCCTATGGTGAAAGTAAGTTTTTATCATAAATCAAAAAAAGTTTGTAGGCTAGATCAAGTTTGTAACAACTCGAATTGTCTATAGTCTCACTCAAGTTTGTCTATAACTCAAAATTTTTAGAAAAATGCCCAAAAAACGAAGAATTCTTCTCCTGTGGCACTGCTTGTGAACCATCGTGTGAAGATCCAAAACCCCAAATATGCAAAGACATATGTAAAATCAATGTTTGTCAATGCAAAAATGGAACAGTTCGGCACAAAGGAAAATGTATTGCCAAAGAAGATTGCCCACAATCTACTCAAACTTTCTAATGTATTTTTTATGCTTTGATTTTTGTTTTTGTACATAGTTTCGAAGAAATTTTTCACGCTTATGGTTGTAAAAATAAAATGATTCATTGGAATAAATAACACATCTTTGTCTGTGAACATGCCATCTGTTCATTTGAGAGTGAGTATGAACTCGAGTAAAAAAACATTGTGTATTTTTATAGTCTTCTCGTTAAATCATACATCCCTGCGTGGTCGTCTTGGTGGAAAATTCTCATACATCCATGCGTGGTCTTCTTGGGGGGAAAAATTATCGTGTATCCCTGCGTGGTCGTCTTAGAGGGAAAATATCATGCATCCCTGCGTGGTCGTTTGGCGGGAGAATTAACAACTTCTATTCTGACATTTAACATTTTCATTTTTTAAGATCTAGGAAATTTAATAAAAATGGGCAAAATTCTCCGATTCCAAATTTAGGGGTTGATAAAAATTTTTCTAAATTAAAAAATTGTAATTCGACTCCAGCGGGATCGAACCTGTGCTACTAAAACAAAAAAATTGAATTTTACCCACTTAACCATCTGCATCATTTACCCGTTGAAGCACAGATGTCTATCAAATCTGGAGTTTTTCGAAAAATTTATTCCAAAACCATTCTTATCGACCTCAAAATTGCCGGTTTTTGTTCAAAATTGGACTGGGACCTGCCATAAATCCCATTCCATACTATCTTTCTGCCATCATGAGGAACCATTTGAATTGAAACGTGCTCATGCCACTCAAAAACAAACGACTTCTTTATCTCCCACATAAATTCCACTAACACTGACCAGAAAAAATTTTCATCCTCTAAAAGTCTGCTCCAAAAATCGCCAGCGCCAAGCTTTCACCTCACGACATTTAGGAGATGTCCGCTGGCCAATCGAGGAAGACGGCAACCACACATCACGCACACCCGCTGTGGCTTTTCCTTTCGTTGTCTGCGCTTTGCCGGCTATGGCTATATATAAATTTGTATATCTAGACATGTGCATATAGAAAAGCAGTGATCGATAAGAATGCACAACAAGGTCCGACACAGCTGTGCGCGGCTTGTTTCCCTAAGCAGCAAAAAATACTTGGAATCGTGAAAGTCGAAGAGTTTGGAACACGGGAAAATGTGTCTTCCGGGCTAAGTTGTAATTAAGTTATTTTGCGTCATTCTTTTGTAATGTTTTTTTGTTTGTTTTTAATTAAATTGTTTTAAAAAGAACATAGATGTTATAGACTAATAGATATTCTATTACATGTAATGTGTGACTTTTTGAATCGATCATAAAAAGCTTTTGACTTTGACAAGATCGAAACTTTGATCATGAGTGTAAAATGAGACACTTGCCACTGCATCATGTTTTCGAGCTTAGCAGGAAATGTCATATAGTGTAGTGGTAAAATTTTAATTTTAAAAGACCTCCAGGTCCATCCACCAGCGACCAAAATTATTTGAATTTTTTTAAAACTGACGCTCCACCTATGTCAAAATCGAAAAATAATAATATATTGGCAAAAATTTTTCATATACCACGGCCATAGGTCGGCAAGAAGGGGCCTCTCCCTGACCCACGCACGGACCCAAAATTGAGGGGGGGGGACCACGCATTGACCCCGCCGAACATATGAGGTGGTCCATAAAAATTGGGTGTCAGAAGACTACCTCAAGCTAAAAAAAGCGTCTTTTTTGGTGGATGTGGTGGGGGACCACCGCATCGGGGGTTCCCACCGCCGACCTATGACCACGGCGCACCCCAGTTCCGAAAAGGTGTGGGCAAGGGTCAAAATTTTTAAAAATGTCGCCAATGTTTTTTTTAAGCGCTCAGCTCGCTGAGCGCTTAAAAACGAGTACCGTACCATGGGGTATAGCCCTGAGGTAACTTGTCCCCCCTCCTTGTTCATGTATGGGGGGGGGCACATTTTGTAATTTTAAGGGGGTTGCTTTAACTTTTTTTGAATCGATGAAAAGAAAAATTTCGATCTCTGGGCGGAAATTTTTTCGATTTCGCGTTAATACACCAACTCCATTTCTTGAATCAGGGTCAAGGAAGCGTTTTCATGCTTTAGAAATGCGCACAATCGATTTTCGGCATAAAACTACCCCTATGGGACATTTTTAGTAAAAAATTTTCCGGTCTAAAAAAATTTTTTCGGGCCCCAAAAATCACAAAAATGCACCTTTTTTTACTCACCCTGTATGTTTTTTTTATTTTCTTCTTTTTTTGATTTATGAAACCTGATATTCTTAATCCAAAATTTTTCTAACTTAAAAAAATTTTAAGCCACATAAAAGCTTTCTTTCCTTCATCAGGCTCAATTTTTAATTTTTGCTCTCAATAAAAATTTGCTCTCAAGCTTTAAGTCTAAACGCCTATTTGTTTACAACCATCGGGAGTTTTGCCGATTCTTCATCATATTTCGTTCGTTTACGCGTTTTTTTCTCATCAAAAAGCTAGCAGACATAGACATTGAAAAAGAGAAACGCCCTGACCTTTCCTATACTCATCCGGTGCACTTTCGGTTTATAAAATTGATCAATTGTGTATATGATGAAATCTGTTGGCCGGGAGGGAAGATGATTTGTAATCGAGAAAATTATGAATTTCTATTTTAATATAAGCAGATGTCTCGTGCAGTAGCGGTTCTAGGATTTAACTTTTGGAGGGTCCACCTAGGTAAAAACCTTATTTTTAAAGAAAATTTTTCGAATTTTGACCAAAAATAATATTTTTTAAAGAAATTTTCGGTTTAGGGGACCATGTGGTAGCTTAGGAAAGGGGGACAGGTACTCCTAGTGGGCCAAAATTTAAAAAATTGAAAAATTTTGAAAAAATCACCCAAAGATCGCAAAAGTGCCATTTTTTAGGGGTACTCTGTAGGACAAAAACGAAATGAAGTCATTTTCTCCATATCTTTTTCTCGACAAATTTTCTCAATTGTAAACAGAATATAGACGTCAAATGTGGGGATGCCGAAATGCATTTTTATTGGTTTTTTTGTCAGTGAAATTGAGCGGCTGAGTGCACAAAAGAAGAGGACATTTCATGGAAATTTTAAAACAGAGCATATTTTTGAAAATCGATTTTAATTTTTAATGACGCAAGTAAAAATTATCTTACTCTTTATTTATTTAAGTATGACGAGTGCATATTTAGTTTATAATTATATATAGTTCATAAGTGGTAAAGTGACAATATGGTATAGTCTGTTTCAGAGGTCGGGCAAAAAAGGTTAATATAGTAAAGCCAAGTGCCCGTCCGATCTGGCAAGTTAAGCAACGTTGAGACTTCCAGTTCGATCCCACAAGGGCAAAAATTTTGATTTTCAGAAAATGGTAGCTGGCTAATAGTGGTTTTGGGGCTGTGTGGGCGATGGTGTGGTTCAATATCTACCAAAATCTAATCGATTGTGTATTGGGGGTATCAATTTTAAAACCGGAATTTGGGTCGGGATTGGTTAGGGGTCAAGAAAGCTTTTCACGCTTCAAAACCTATTCCAATTGATTTTTCGCATAAAATTTACCCTAGAAATGTCATTTTTTAAGTTAAAAAAATTTCTTGGACTCCTCCTTTAAAAAAATCCTGCGGAAAACGTAAATTTTTCAGTTTTTTTCAGTTTCAACTCCGTAGGTTTTTCCATATGAGGAACATGATTCCGAGCACTTTGTGTCGTTCCAGACCAGGGGTATAAGTTATAGCTAAATGCAAGATAATAGTTTTTTAGTGCGGTATAAAAAGAAATTCACCTGAATTTTTGAACTTTTTAATTTTTGAAATTTTTTTATTATTCAAAAAATTGCAAACTTTTTTCAATTTTTCAAACTTCCTTTTCTAGAACCTAACTACTTGTTCCACTCGATAATTATTATCTGACAATTCTTCACGATTTCTGACACATCACATGTAAAAATCGCATTATCTATTTTTTGCATAACCTTATTCTTTTTCACTCTGATTTTGTATTATTAAACAAACACGTCTATGTGAATTCATTTTAGTTAGCTAGACGCATTTGCGCTCATTATCGAATACAAAGCCGTATTTGAGTTAAGGATTTGTTGAATTATTTTTTGTTGCTTGCTTGAATGTAGTGTTGATGATCAAAAACATTTTGTGATTTTTTCTTTTCTTAAATGCTATTTAAAGTGAGACTGTCTTTTTATATTATTCTTTTATCAGGGTGTACGTGAATAAACCAAGGAAAATCTTTGTATGGAGTTAGTTTTCGGGGGAGGTAATTTGATGCGAGGAATCGATTGCGCTCATTTTTGGAGCATGAAAAATTTCCCTGACCCTGATTCAGGGATGGAGTTAGTCTATCGAAATGAAAATCGCTTGAATCAGAGTCAAGGTAATTTTTCATGCTCCGAAAATGAGCGCAATCGATTCCTCGCATAAAATTACTCTTAAAAGAAGATGAAAAGAATTCAAAATACCCTGAATTAGGGCTGAAAATAGATATTGAAACAAAAATCGCCTGAATCAAGGACAGGCAATTTTTTCATGCTTTGAAAATGTGCGCAATTGATGTAAAATCCCTACCTTAAGGGTAGGCGCGCTAAGATACAAAAAGTCTACTTTTACAAACTTTTATTATGACTTCTTATATTTACAACTTTGATATATTTTGAAAGACAAAAAAGGGGGATCTCTGACCCCTTTATATACCCGGACCCCGCCAGGTCGTAATACGTCAAGATAAGTCAATTTTGGTCAAACTCAGTCGATGTTGACTGTGCTTGAGTCGAAGTTGACTCATCTTGACTGACACTTGATCTGGTTTGACATCAGCCGTTGGCAATGTCAACTGCGTCAGCACAATCGATTCCTCAAATCATCATCGAATTATCCTCGAAAACTAACCCCATAAAATTTTTTCTCAAAAATAGAATTATTAATGAAAATCGAAATTTTGTTTAAAAAATGATGCTTAAAGTGAAAATTAGATTTTTTAAAATTTTTGAAACAAAAATGACTCATACCTATCACTCCATCGCATCAGCAAGTGCTATTTTTGAAAATTTATGTTCTTTCAAATGATTTTTATAGACTAAAAATAGTGACGTGTATTTGCACTATGAAGTGTTCATATATGCTCGAACATAGCTTATTTTATGTTTTGTTCGAAAATGATTCATTGTCTCCGGGAGACGTGAATGAGAAAATTTTCTTTTTTTAAATTCTTTTTTTGAAATTTGTTTGCTTAAAATTTCACCAAATAATTTCTATGTGCATAGTTTTTAACTCAAAATCTGAAATTCTAAGTTCTATAAATTCATAGTAAAGTGGTAAATTTATAGTTTATTTTCAATTTAAAACTTTCAATATTTTGTCGTTTTTTCCACTTCTATCAATTTTTTGCTTGACTTTCCTTTAAAGGACCAGCCCACTCGGAAAAAACTCTATGTAAAAATGATATATTCGGAAAATTCATGAAAAATGGAGCATTTTTTGTTTTTACGACATGTTCTGAATCGTTGTAGTTTTTGAGATAATTGTGTTTGAAATTGCTCATGTTTTCATTGTAATGCACAAACTTTTTGGATTTTTTAAATTTTCATAACTGAACACCGTAGCAATTTTTTATAACTCTATGAGGCGAATAAAATGACACCAAAATTATCCAATTGGAAAATTGTCTGGGGTTATTGAAATGAAAACATGAATCAGATTTTCGTTTCAATAAAGCAAAACAATTTTCAAATTGGATAATTTTTGTGTCATTTGATTCGTCTTATAGAGTTGTAAAAAATTGCTACAAAGTTTATTTTATGGAACTTTAAAAAATCGATGAAAAAATTGATTTTTTCGCAAAGAATTCAAAAGTTTGTGTATTACAACGAAAACATGAACAGTTTCAAATGTAATTATCTCAAAAACTACAACGATTCAGAACATGACGTAAAAACAAAAAATGTATATGCGTATATTCCTTAATATGGAATTAATTTTATTTGTATTAATAACCAAGTAGTAATTTATAGTTTTTCATTTCATATGTTGCGTGTATTTATTAATTTTTTTATCTATAAATGGGGCACAGCTTCTAAGAGTGAAAATGCTTTCTTGACCCTAATTCAGGGAAAACGGTGTATTTATTGAAGCGAAAATGTAAAAAATTCGAATTTTCGCCGAAAATTCAGCTGTATAGGGGTGTTTATAGACGGGGAATAGATTGCGCGCATTTTCGAGGCATAAAAATTTTCCTGAACTGATTTAAGCGATTTTTAAATAATTTTCGTTATGGAAACTTTTTATGGAATATACACCTTGTAGGGGTAAATTTCTGTGGTCAAAAATCAAAAAATTCTTTCAGATTCGAGTTCTCTATGTCGAAAAACACCTGTATAAAAAAAATTTGCCAAAATTCGAATCTTTTTGAAGATTCGAATTTTTGATAAGGGGTCAAAATTCAAATTTTCAAAAAGTTCACCAAAATGACTGATTTTTTGTATTCGGGGGGAGGGAGGTTCATTTTTTTAACTTGAACAATTCAACAATTTTCGATATGAAAAATTGATTTTCAGACAAAAAGAGTCTCATATGCGGATTCCCCATGATCAGTTCTCTAATTCTAAAAAAATTTCATCGTAAACGGCAAAAAAAATGACGAAATTAGAGGCGTTTTTTGAGCGTCCATCACTTATTAAACAACCCAATATTTCTTTAATTTTTGAACTATAATCTGTCTAGCAAATTTAGTTCCGTCCAAATTCCATGAGGGACGTATCGCACCATATTTTGCCACGCGAGTTGGCATGCTTCTTAAAATTACCAGCTCACAAAGATTATTAGGACATTGATAATGTTATCAAAATTTTGCATTGGCCTAAAATTTCTTTTATACTTTTTTTGTCGTATAGTAGAAAAAATTGTTTTATAATTTCAAGATTTTTGAAAGTTGTGATTCTTCATCATTTATAAGGGTTTATTTTTAAAAAATAATTTAAGGATTACATGTACAGGGTGAGTCAAAAGTCATCTACCATCGGTTTTTTGAGGCCATTTTAAAAGCTTTTTCAATAATTTTTTTTCAAAATACTCCAAATTTCGAGCTCTACAAGAATCCGAAAAATTTTGTCATGCAACCCTTCTAAGGTCCTTAAAAACACCATTCAAAGCTTCAATAAAGGAAAAAAGGATCTCAAGAAATTTTTTCGATTTGAAAAGAGCATGGCCAAAAACGGTACTACCTAAAAAATTTCGACTTGCATAAACGGCGGGGCACCAAAGAGGGCTCTCTTTTTTTTTACCAAGACGGCCAAAAACTCGAATTTTCAAAAATTTCTCCAAATTGACTGAAATTTGGTGTCAGGAGATTTTTCGACATTGGGAACACGAATCTGAAGAAATTTTTTGATTTTGACCATGAGAAGGTACCCTACGAGGAGTATACCTCAAAAGTGCCTCAAAAACTTTGTATTCTCTGAATCAGGATCAGGCAAGCATTTTCATGCCTCGGCAATGCGCGCAATCGATTCTCTGACTAGTAAAACCCTAATACGGTCGAAAATTTCGTCAAAAATTGACTTCTATAGCCAAATATAGAAGTCAATTTTCGACATTTTAAAATTAATTTGCACCATTGAAAAACCTCATTTTAAAAAAGTCTATATATTGACACGAAAACATGAGTTTTGCTCAAAAAGACTAATTGGATCGTATTCAGCATGCATTTTTGCATAATATCGAAAAAATTTCAACGAAAACGAGCGAAAAATGCTGAATTTAGATGTATTTTTTGGGGGGTCGACAATACCTATCGATCAACCCAATACGTATCTCATCATTTTTTAGTAGCTCATTGACTCTTTGGCACAAAACAGATCAAAGTACAAACAGTCTAGTCTAGAGGAAAAATGACGCTAGTACAATTATTGATTGATAGCAATCTCATTCAGTCCTACAGGGGATTCCCTAAAAAAATGATATGATGCACACAACTTTTTTATTCATCGAATTTTTCTGCCATGATTTTAGTTTTATTAAAAACATTTTATACATTATTGTGTAAGAATTCTGGGGGGTTTCCGAGAAGAATATCATGTGGTTTAAAAAAATATGCAATTTATCGCGCTTCATTTTTATCGTGCAATAAATTTTCTGATTTTATATTATACTTGATGTTATGATATTTTTAATATACAGGGTGCGGTAGAATAAACCGGTCACATATGAATGTTTGTTGTATCTATTATTTTGTTCATTTTTACATGCGATTCCATTAATTTTAAATTTGATTCATCCAATCATATCCCTATTTTTAGCTAAAAATGAAGGAATTAAGACCAGCGGTCATTAAATTTATCAAAATGGAATTCCTATGCAAAAAATATTTTCATGTGGCTGGTTTATTTTGGCACTATAACTTTCGCCAAGTTTCATGTTCGCCACGTTGCCAAAAAACTATAACTTTTGCCACGTTCGTGTCAATATACATATTTATTGCAAATCAGGCAATAATTAGTCTTAAATAAATAATTTATTGACACGAAAGAGGCTAAGTTACGTGGCAAAAGTTATATGGCGAAATTATGTGGCGAAGGTTATCGTGGTGAAAGTTACATGGTGAAAGTTAGCTTGGCGAGATTCGTGACGAACGTTATAGTGCCTTTATTCTGCCGCACCCTGTAAGAAAGCTTGCAAAGGGAGCTCTTGCAACTTCTTTGTTTAATTTTATGCTTAAAGATTTGCATTAAGTTTAAAAAGTGTTCAAATCTCACCATTTTTCTTAGCTTATTGATTTTTTGGTAAAAGCACATCAAAGTACAAAAAAATCTAGTCTGGAGCAAAAATGCCGCTAGCGTAATTATTGATTGTTAGCAATCTCATTCAGTTCTACAGGGGGATTCCTCAAGGAAATAAGGCTGAAATGATACATACAACTTTTTTATTCATCGAATTCTTTTGCCAAGCTTTTAGCTTTATTAAAAACATTTTATACATTATTGTGTAAAAATGCTGGGGTTTCCCGAGAAGAGTGTCATGTAGTAAAAAAATTTATGCCATTTTTCGTGCTTCATTTTTCTCGTGCAATATTTTTCTGTCTTTTATTTTTTGTTTGATGTTATGATATTTTTAAAATATAACATATCTCTCCTTTTTTAGGGCATTCACCAATTTGTGCTATTTATTTAATTAATCTTCAATCATGACTTCGAGTAAAGATGATCCAGATCCTGAGATGGCAAATGGCGACGTTTCGCCCCGATCGGCTCCAGATCATATACCTCAGGTTGTTATTAATGGAGAAGAGTCTCATCCTCAAGAAGAATCGGAAGATAAAAAATCTATTCATAAAGAAAAAGAAGAAGACGGAAAAATTCCTGATGGTAAGAAATTTTCATTCGGGGAATCAATTGCACCCATTCACGAAGCGTGAAAATGCTTCCCTGACTCTGATTTTGGAATATTTGTTGTTGAATAATACGAGAATCACTTAAAAAACCCCTAAACAGACGGTCTTCCGAAGAAAAATCGAATTTTAATTCATTTTTGCTTCAATACACCCACCACCTTTCCTGAACCAAGGTCAGAAAAGCGTTTTCACACTTCGGGAATACGCGCAATCGACTCCCCGCCTAGAAAAACCCCTAAACAGCCGGTTTTGTGGCGAAAAATAGAATTTTAGTCCATTTTCGCTTCAGTACATCCACCACTTTCCCTGAATCAGTGTCAGGGAAGCGTATTCACACTTCGAGAATGTATGCAATCAATTTTCCGCATAAAATTACCCCTATATGGTTCTTAAAATACAAAAAGCCCGCTTTCGATGGCCAAGTGGTACAAGGCGTGCGCAACTTCTTGATGGACCCCGAGGTCCCAGGTTCGAGTCCATCCTGTGTCGATTTCTTTTTGCAATTCAAAATTGATAAAAATTTTTGCATATGGGTATTTTTATGCGAGGAACACGATGGGGATATTATTTTTTCATAAAAATTTAAGAAATATTATTTTTTAAATCTTTATGCAAATTTTGTCACAAAAAAGTCAAAATTTGCATAAAAATTTAAAAAAATAATATTTCTTAAATTTTTTTATAAAAAACAATATCACCATCGTGTTCTTCGCATAAAAATACCCATTTGCAAAAATTTTGATCAGTTTTGAATGTTGCAAAAAGAATTCGACGCCATGTGGAATGAACCTGAGATCTCGGGGTCCATCAAGAAGTTGCACACGCCTTGTACCATTTGGCCATAGACAACACTCGAATTTATGTGAATAAGAATGATCATAAATTTTAATTTATTATATCTATTGTCTTATTTAGGCCTTATTCATCAAAACGGCAAAACCCAATATGCTTATGATGAAGATAATGACTATTTTTCCGAATATGGTACCGAAAATGAGCACAATTTGCTGCCTGGTGGTGAATTCCAAAGCACTTTTTCCATCAATGATCTGCCAAGTAGGAAAAATCATGCACAAAAAATCAATAAATTTTAAGATGGAGTTTTCTCGGGTGAAGCAATAGCCGATCATTTGCCAATTCCACCTGATGGTGGCTATGGCTGGGTTATTGTGATGGCAGCATTTCTGTGCAATTTCTTTGTGGATGGCATAGCGAATTCGTTTGGTGCTTTTATGGAATCTTTTGAACAAGTTTTTGGATCGACGAAAGCGACTACCTCTTTGATTGGTTCACTATTAATAGGAGCTTATTTATTATCGGGTATGACTTTTTGAAATACATAGCGAGATGAATAAAAAATTTGGTACTAGTTCCGATTAGGGGCAAAGTGATAGGAAAAAATTTTTAAAAAAAAGACACACTAGAACTAAAATTTAGAGAGAATCGATTGCGCGCATTCCCTGAGCTGAAAACGCTTCCCTGACCCTGATTCAGGGAAAATTAGGGTGTGCATTAAAGTGAAATGATATAAAAAAATCAGTTTTTCACTAGGAAACCGACTTTCCTGCGAGAAATCGTTTACACACATTTTCGAATCATGAAAATGCTTCATTAGAGTCGCTATAAGCTATCGTGTTCCCACAAGCAACAACACAAGCTATCGTACGAGTGTAAAATACACTCGTACGACGGACGAAATGGCCACAAGCTATCGTACGAATTTCGTACGATGCCATCGTACTGCGTTGTACGATAGCTTGCGGCGATTTCGACGTATCCTTATGTTAATTTTACGATCGTACGATAGCTTGTGCCGTGCCTGTGGCGACTCTTACCATGATTTAGGATGATGTAGTTGGGGTACGCCAAGGAAAATTTTAGGCTTAGAGTGTCTTTTTTAGCAAAAACTTTTCCCAAATTTTGATTTTGTCACTTTGCTTCCCTAATCCGAACTAGTACTAAAAATTTAATATTTTCCTCGGTACTAATTTCACACCCCACTCAAATATAACCTGAGAGCGGTAAAAACTTTGTTTGTTGGTAATCCAACAATAAAAATGTATTTATTTTGCGATCTTTTATATGCTGTTTGTTAACAATGCATCCCTACGTGGTCGTATTTTGAATAGAAAAATGCAATTTTCGTGCATAGGAAAGCGTTTTCAGAATTTTTGAATGTGTTTTTTGGATTCTTTGCTAAAAATACCCCTATGAGGGTATTTAAAAAATTTTTTTGGGTGGGGTCCCTAATCCGAACTAATACCATTTATAGATACATTTTTTAGGTCCCATTGCCGGTGGTCTTTTGAACAAATATGATGCTAGAACTGTGGTCATCGCTGGAACAATTTTAACCTCACTTTGCTTCATCATTTCAACATTTTTCTCCAATATTATCATTTTTTATATCGTCTACTCACTTCTTGGAGGCAAGTCAATTCCCATAAAAATAAGAAAAAATTTTAACAATAGCACAGTGGTAAAGAGTTAAATTTTTACATTTTTAAAGATCTCAAAATTTGCATTACGTCATATTTGAACGACCCTATATGCAAAAAATTTAAAGAAAAGTGAAGAAACTCGACCATGTGGGTTTTAGACTAGAGTAAAAACCAAACCTTTTATCACTATAGATGCACAAGGGATGACTGCCCTCCCCCATTTTGTCGTATCGAGGCCAAAATTTAAAATATCGTGAGACCAGAAAAAGATCGAAAACATATCGTATCGTGGGACTCAAAAAAGGTCGAAAACATGTCGTATCATGAGGCCCAAAAAAGGTCGAAAACATGTTGTATCGTGAGACCCTTGTCCCCCCTACTTGTATACTTACATGATCATTCAGCACGGCGAGAGGTCATTTGCGTCTGGAAAAATCCGTCCCGGACATTTGCATCTGACTATTTGCGTCCGGAAACATCCGTCCCGGACATTTGAGTCCCGTCATTTGCGTACAACTGTAATTCGTTTTTGATGAAAAATTTCTTCAAAGGCTGACGCAAATGTCCGGGACGAAATGTCCGAGACGGAAGTTTCCGGACGCAACTGTCCGGGTGCAAATGTTCGGGACGGAAATTTCCGAGACGGAAGTTTCCGGACGCAGATGTCAAACATTCGGATGGAAAAGTCCAAGACGCAAATTTCCGGACGCAAGTAACCCCTTG
Organism: Acrobeloides obliquus; assembly: GCA_034698545.1. NCBI lineage: Eukaryota > Metazoa > Nematoda > Chromadorea > Rhabditida > Cephalobidae > Acrobeloides > Acrobeloides obliquus. The sequence goes on from JAQGBS010000370.1 coordinate 21,560, forward strand.
CCTTCAGCACAACCTCCCTCGAAAGAAAGTTGAATATCTCAGCGAATTTAAAAGATTTTCACATGGTCTTTTGCATGTTATTTGTTGACCAATAGGACACAATATGCAAATATTTTCAAAAATTTTCAACGAGTCTGAGTATCGAAACGAAAACCTGAATTTGAATGACTCTGTATGTTTACCGCTGAACTATTGGTCAGTGTTATGTTGTCTTTTTAAGCTATGCGCAATTATCATGAAATTTTATCTCATAAATTTTTAGGTATTGGTTTTGGATTCATCTACCTCCCAGCTATTGTCGTCGTGAGTCAATATTTTGAAAGTAAACGTGCTTTGGCCACTGGAATTGCAGTGGCAGGATCAGGGTTTGGAACTTTTGTAATGCCATCTGTCTGCACTTTCTGTATAGAACGTAATTTTTTAATATAATTTATTTATAGATTGTTTGGGCTATAGCGAGACCGGACTATCATAGCGCAAGGGATTTTTATCTAATTCTTAAAGACTCTGGTTCGATTACTGCCCCGGCGATTTGTTTTAGCCTTTTTTAAGTTTTTTACATTTTATCAACTATCAAAGTAGAGGGAAAATTATCAGCGATCAAAATAGAACAAAGATAAAAACTAATAGCCAGTATCGAGAATGTAATCAGGGCTTGGGGACAAATTTTCCCATACCCTTTTTTCCGGAATCCTTTTTTCCCAGTAATCATTTTTTCCTGGATTTTCTTTCCCTGTGATCATTTTCCCCCAATTTTTGTTGTGATATCTAGTCTTATTGATCGAAACAATTTCATTTTGTTTAAGAACGTCCGAAATTTGCATATCTTTTGTTTACATAAATCCATTAAAAATATTTGCCTGAGTGTCAATAAGCATATTACAACGAAAATCGGGAGGAAAATGGTCACTGGGAAAAAGGATACGGAAAAATTGGTCCTCAACCCTAAACCAACAGCTGCGCCATGTAGGCTAAACTTCATTTTAATTAAATTTTTAGACTTGGGTTGGAAACCCACAATTTATATTCTGGCTGGCCTACTTTTGACCTGTATTCTTTGTGCATTAATTTATAAACCATTGCCTGTACCAGAGTTTAATCTAGAAGAGAAGAAACAACTGGAAG
>JAQGBS010000371.1:0-22679 GCA_034698545.1 Acrobeloides obliquus
CGAACAATCTTTTTTCGATTATTGGATTGAGGGATGTTTTTATCAGAGTGTAAAAGCTAAATTTTGTTTTTATATTTTCTACTGCATAAAAGGAGAAACATAAAACCTTGGACACTTATTTTGAATTTATAACTCCTATGAAACTGGGGGAGAGGCGATCTGGAAACAAGTTAGTCCCAACAAAGTCAAGTTAGTCTCGGAGTGACAAGTTAGTCCCAATATGACAAGTTAGCCGGCGGTGTGAAACTTGCGGACGAACTTTTGCGGATGTAACATTTGCTGATGTGACATTTGCGGATTTATTTTACGTCTTTAAAAAAAAGCCTCTGGTTTTTTTAAAAACTAAAATAAATCCGCAAATGTCACATCAGCAAATATTACATCCGCAAAAGTCCGTCCGCAAGTTTCACACCGCCGGTTAACTTGTCATTATTGGGACTAACCTGTCACTCCGGGACTAAATTGTTCTCGAGACTAACTTGACTTTGTTGGGACTAACTTGTTTTCAAACCAGAGGCGTACATCCTACAACTTACAAAATAAATTCTTATAAAAATTGGTATATAAATTAGCACAGCGCACAATGTACTGACAATTCTAATGCCACGAGGCCAATAAAACAGAAATGGCACTTCTATAACTTGTATATTACAAGTTTTTGGAAACTAAAAATTTTTTTAACTTTAAAAAATATTTTAGGATCAGATCACTAAAAAGGTTTCATTTTTTGTTGAGTAGCAAATTTTTTGTCAGTTTCCTGTTGATATAACTAAAAATTACCAAATATATATCTCTTCCTTGATAGCATATTACAGCAGATATAATAAAAGTGGGCAACGAACCAATAACTGCAGCGCCAACAGTGAGATAAGCATAAAATGCTTGTAATTTGAAATATTTTATAGGGTATATTACGGAAAATAGCCGATCGAAGGATATGGCTAAAGTAAGTAAACCAGCTCCCGGAGTAATGAAAAAGAAGCCGTAATTAAATGGATTGTTAAAGCATTCCCAAACATTATATATCGGGATGACTAAAAAATCATAAATATTAAAAGCTGGTTCTGCTCTAGAGGCTCGTTTACAATGGATGCAAAAAGATGATGTGGCGCAATAGATGATATCATCTATTGCCTCACCGTATTTGCAACGATTGCAATACATGATGAATTGCATGAAAGAGATTTTTTTGTATTTTTTGTATTTTTAGTATTGCCCGTCTTGTTTATCTTTTTAGTCTTGTCCGACTATTTCATCTTGCTCATCTTGCCCTACTTGGCCGTCTTGTCCATCTTATCCTATATTAAAATATAAAGCTTACAATTGTCAGTATAATAAATCAATAAACGAAATATCCCGGCATACAAATAGGTAAAACCAAAAATGGCATCAAAAATCATAGACAATGCAAACAAAACATATTCTTTTTGGCTTCGAAGTTCGTTATTTATAAAAATCACCACTGCTAGAGGCAGATTTAACAATATCAATAGCAAGCCTTCAATCGAATAAACGTAATAATTGACATAATCAATTGATGAAGTAGATAAATTTTGATACATTGGATTCAAAAATTAATCAATATATTCCAAAAAAGCAATCTACTTACTATTTGGTATGTTAGTGTTTAATAAAGACTATAAATAATTTCTTATAATGTGAAAACTAAATGGGATATTTGTTTATTCGTAGCTATCAAATCAAAAAACAAGAGATCTTTAGCACGAGTATTAGGCTGTTTAAGTAATAAGGATATCTGTGCCATCAAACGTCACTTTCTTGTAATGTCCTAATTCAATTTTCATGGTAGTTGTATGTTGATTACACTTAAAGTTGCTCGCTTGGCTACGCTAAATAAATATAATTCTTGATCGACTAACAATTAATTTTTAATACGAAGTTTTGAGACTTATTTGTGCTCGATTTCAACAACTTCCTTTCAGGGAGAGTAAAAAAGGGCAATTTTGTGATTATTATCTGAATTTGGGACCCAAATTTTTTTCTAAAAATGATCCTTATAGGGTAATTTATGCGGGGAATCAATTGCGCACATTACCGAAATGTACAAACGCTTGTCTGATCCTTATTCGGGAAAAAATTGGATTTGTAAATCAAAAATAACTTCAAACAATCATTTTTTCCATTAATCAGGGTCATTCCCAAAGCATTTTCATGCTTCGGGAATGCGCACAATCGATTCCCGCATAAAATTACTTCTAGAGGAGTCTATTTAGGAAAAAATTCGGATCACAAATTGTAAAAATCACAAAGATTGTCCAATTTTTACTCACCCTGTATTAATAAAAAACTAGTGAGCATTGCTTCAAGAAAAGCTTAATTAAAAACAAGTAAACATAAGAAACTTAAGATACTGAAAAATTGGTAGAATACATATATTATAGTGATATTTTTTAAAAATCTATTAGATTTTTCCTCTTTTTGATTATCTCATGCAAAACTAATGTTATATAACGATTCAGCATGATCAAATCTACTAAAATTACGAAGGAAATGAAAATTACATAAAAAAGTTAAAATACCGTATTTTCTCTAAAATACGGCATGCCGTTATTTTTTTCAACCCAAAAATTGGTACTGATCGGCATTAACGGCCCCAAAGGACAGGGATTTGTTTCGAAAAAATTTTTTCTATTTTTTTTCTAAAATTAACGTTTTTAGGAGTAATTTTAAGCGGGGAATCCGAAAAACGCATTTCCGAAGACTGAAAACGCTTCCTTCACCCTGATTCAAGGAATTAAGGTGTGTATTGAAGCGAAAATTGTTGAAAATTCGGCTTTTGCATAGGATAAAATGTGGTTGTGTTCGGCTTACCCCATAGTCAACGAATGGTAGGGGAGTCTCCAGGAGCATCACTAAGAGGGACAACCGTCACTCCCTGTGGCCCTAAAGAGGGCCGTTGGGATAAGAATTTAACCCTCCATGGCGACAATTTCAAGTTTCTTTGCGGCTGTAAATGACCGGCGCATCTTCTTGGCTTGAGGCTCAACGCCAGTATCGGTAGAATTGGAATCGGACATCTCAAGTAGTAAAAAAGCAGTAGAAATAAAATTTTTTGCTTTTGTTTGACAAACTTTAAAATAATAATCAAACAAAAAGCTCGTCAAAACAAAATTTTCACTTGGAAAACTAACCAATTGATTCAATTTAAGGGATCTGTAATTTTGGGGACTGCCGTTATTTTAGAGAAAATACGGTAAGTGTAAGAAACGCCTTAAAAATCGATTTTTTAGGTATTTGATCACTTTTTTGAAATCGTGGCCAAAAAATAAAAATGATAATTTTCAAAAAAAAATTTCGAAAAGTTCGAAACGTTTTAGATAAACAGAGGCTGGTGCTTCTCTCCCAAGCACTTTAAGACCAAAAATATCATAAGAGTCCGCCCAGCGGCTCAAAGTGGATTTTGATTTGCGGGGGGGGGGGGGGAAGTTCCCAAAAATTTACCATGTTTTTTTTTCAAAAATTTTCCTAAATTTGGGTTAAAAATATAAGAGGGCCCTAATGATTTTTTCGATTTTTCAAAAAATTTCAAAAATCACCTCTCCTTTATTGTTTCTCGCATCAATAGGCGCGAAAAACGTTAATTTTTTATAGTTTCTATTGTTCGACTTTGGAGTTTTTGACGTTTTTCGTCCAAAACTACAAAATATACTGAGCGCAAGAACTTTTTTGTCACTCTGAATAAATTAGTTTGTGTAAACTCATGTTTAATTACTTCACTTTCATTTTTACTTAACTTGTTATGTTAAAACTAGACGAAATTTATCATCCAATATTAGCAAAAGTTTATAAAGTAATTTTATTAGTATCATTTATTCTAACAACAACATGCCTAATTCCAGCCATTTTTATCATTTTAACACAATCTAAACAAGCAAAAATCTTCAAATATCTTTTGATTAACCAATTACTATGGTCTTATTTCTTCTGCTTTATATTTGTTGCTACTGGATTTGTTCCTTTATACCCAATTCCAGCGTTTTATTCATCAAATCTTTTTATGCCGATCGGTCCAGAGAATATGCATATTATTTTGCCTTTATATTTATTATCAAGTATTGGTCATATGCAATCATTTTTTATTATATGTCTATATCGGATGACATATGCTTCGGCATTTCATCGATTTCAAGCATGGTTTGAAGATCCTAAGAAATTGGTTATAATTATTGTTGGGTTTTTATTGTTTTTATCAGCTGTACTTATTGGTAAGATTTATATTTAAAAAAATTTGTATTCCGAAATTCATCAACCAAGAAACTAGCAGGAATAGGAATATAGTCGGTTTAACGAGAAGATGGAAAAAAGTTTGCAGTTGATATACTCGATTTTAACCAATTTTTTTGATTTTGACCAATAGTTTTCCAATTTTGGCTATTTTTCAATTGGATCAATTCTCGATTTTGACCAATTTTTTTCGATTTTGTCAATTTTTTCGATTTTGGCAATTTTTTTTTGATTTTGATCAATTTTTTCCGATTTTGGCAGTTTTTTCGCTTTTGGTCAAATTTGTCAACTTTGGTAAATTTTTCGATTTTAATCAATTTTTTCGATTCTGATCAATTTTTTCGATTTTGGAAATTTTTATTATAAATTATTCACAAATTTTGGCCAAAAAAAGGGGAACCATTAGGAAATCACATTATAAATCATTAATTTTTAATGTAAAAAATAATAAACATACTATACTCGAAAACACGAACTCGATAAAACTTGATATTTTTGAAACTCGATAAACTCGAACTCGATAATTTTTATGAGCCGCGACAACCCTGCTACAAACAGTCAATATGCCATACGCTCAAAACTTAACAAAAAAATTTTAGGCCCTTTCTTATTCGAAAAATATGACGCAGTTCAACTTCATCAAGATCTACTTATCGCATACCCTGAATTAGAAGAGCTACCTCATAAAACTTCTATTGTTATGGCACCTTTTGTGAAGCTATCAAATAATACATATAAAATGACATTATTTTCTTATAATATCTATATATATGTCATGTATTTATCTGTATTGATTATCTATCTCAGTGTATTACGCCAAGCATTTCGACGTAAAGACATAATGTCAACACAAACCTATAAAAATTATTGTATTCTCGTTCGAGCTCAAACAATTCAAATCATTTCTCTAACAATATTTTTGTTTATTCCTTATTTAATACAATTTTTTCTTTATTTTTCTCAAGTTAAAAATGGAAGTATTATTGCAATAATAGCACATTTTTCACCAAATTATCAATTATTTGCTGAAATTTTAGCATTGTTTTATTTTGTTAAGCCATATAGAGAATATTTAGGGAAAATTTTTAAAAGAATGGGATGTTTTCGATCACATACGCAAAAGAGAGTGAAAAAAGGTTTCAATGAATTTCAGCTTGGACCAATTAGTAATACAGCCGAACCTTGATAAGACGTCCCCACAATAAGAAGCCAATCTCAATAAGATGCCACCTTAGATCTGGTCCCAGCGAAAGCCAGTGAAATTTGTATGTCAGAGACCCTAGATAAGGCGACCCCAAGATAAGACGCATCCCACCCGCCACCATCAATCGGTTCCAACCAGACGTGTTAACAGGCCGCGATTTTTTACGACCCGTGCCACAAAAATCGTGGCCAATTTTTTAAGACCGTAAAAAATCGCGGTCCCGGTTCATTAACCGTACCCATAGACGTAATCAGGATTTTTGACAGGGAGCTAAACTATCAAGATTCTAAAAAATCATGAAAAACATAATGAGAGACCATTATGTTTTATTTTTTTGTCGCGGCTTTGCCAAACAGGGGAGGGGGCTATAGCCCCCCAGGCCCCTGGCTACGTCTATGACCGTACCTTATCGATGTACAGTGGCCCTTGGGGACCTAATAGTTCCGGCCCCTAAACGGCTCATTTATATAAAAAATACAAAAAATTTACCTTGATCCACCCTTATGTATTTTTTTTCACAATTTTGAGCAAAACTTAAGGTGACCAAGGCATTTTTTATTTGAAAAATGGATTTTTAAGCTGAAAATGTTTAGCAAATGAAAAATTTTGTTTAAAATGCACTTCCATTTTAGTGGGGCCGATTTTTAACTGCCCGGACCATAAAAATTTGCAGCCTCAACAATTTAAAAAAATTCGCGTTCCGGAAATGGGCTGGAGGTCGGACGGGGTCTTTCCCAGACCGAGGCCCGGCCCATGACCTTAAACAGCCACCCTCAAAGTCCCCATAGGCCACTGCACATCAATAAGACGCCATTTCGATAAGACACCACCTTGGGCCGTCCACAGGAGTGGCGTCTTATCGACGTTCGATTGTAATTAAAATTTTGTAATTTCAAATTGTCTTTATCGGGAAAGGATCAAAAACCATTATAGGGCCGTTTTGCTACTAGTACATAATATGTTTCTTTAAATAAAAATATATAATGTGTGCTGCTACGAAACCTGATGTGTGCTGCTACGGAACCTGATTTTTTCAGAATTCAATTTCCACCTGTTTGGAAAATGAGTTCACGAGTATAGATTAATCTAAACAGTTGACATCATACTCTTTTATACTAGCAAATTTGTCATATACCGGATCAATAAGCCACTATTATGTCTTCAAATATAACAAATTATGAAAGTCCTTTTATAGTAACCCTATATTCCATCGTATTAGATATTTCTTTAGTTTTCAGCACACCCTTATTTTTACTTATGATTTATCTAGTCTTGAAAAAGTCTAAAGGGATAGGAATTTATAAGTTTTATATGTTGTATACATTTATAACAAGCTATGCATATGATCTGATTTTAATGTTGTGGAAACCGGTGCCTATGTTTCCGATCCCGGTTATTATGTCTGAAGGAATTTTGAAAAACTCCGGTTCCGTAACAGCACACATACATTTTACGTTATATACAGCAACCTTTGCACATTTTGCCATGGGATTGTCTCAAGCTATTGTGTATAGATATGCGCAGGTAGAGAGTTTAAAAAAATCAAAAGACAACCCTCCAGTCATCTGCTCACCCCATCCCAATTGTAGCAAAGTTGATGGTGGCCAATGGTGGATCCAGAGTGGGCATGCCCGCCCCAAAACCGAAAATTTTTTAAAGGGGGGAGGTGCATTTTGCGACCATTTGAGGGGAAAAAATTTTAATCGTAAAAATAACCCTATTGGGGGATAATTTCATGCGAGAAATCGATTGCGCACACTCTCAAATTGTGAAAACGCTTCCTTGACCCTGATTTAGGGAAAGGATACGTATTTAAGTAAATAAATTGATTTTCGCTTCAATATACCCACTCCATTCCCTGAATCAGGGTCAAGGAAGCGTTTTCACAATTTGGCAGTGCGTGCAATCGATTTCTCGCATAAAATTACTTGATTATTTTAGAAAAAAAATCTTTGTATGGAAAGGGCCTTACTTTGCACCCTCCCCCTCTTTAAGAAAAATGGAATCTTTGGCCAAAATTCGATAGAAAAATGAGATTTTTACCTAGTTGCCCCCAAATGAAATCCCAGAACCGCTACTGGTGGTGGCAAACTGGATGAGCACTGAGGGTGGGTGGGATATTTCCTCTTTTTTGAACAACTTTTTTTAGGTTTACCCTGGATTCATAAAGAATCATGTTGACTCAATAGGTTTTAAAATAGGACTATTGGTTTTACATATTATTCTTTACCTTATTTATGTCGTCCCAACTCTATTTTTCATACAAAAAACTGAAGAAACATATAAAGGATTGATTCCTTTCTTATCTAATCTTGATGAATGGTTTCAAAAAACTAGCCCGATGTTTATACCTACATCGCCTTATGTTGACGATTATTTTTATGCATTAATGCTGGGCTTAGGATACACCGCAATTGGAAGTTTAGGGATATATGTGTTTTATACATTTCGATTTTTCAAAATGCTGAAAAAAGGTTCGAAGAAGACAAGAAGAATGCAGATAACTTTATTTAAAGCAATTACGGTGCAAATTGTGTTAGCTTTGGTTTTGCTATAGTTGCCATTGTTGGCAATACCTTTTTTATACAAGTAAGACTTTTTATCTTACAACACAGTACCGGGAGCCGAGCGCTCAGGGGTTGTGACTCCGAGCGGCACTCCCGAGCGACGCTCCTCTTTAAAAATGTATTAGTTATTTAACGCATCCCCTCCGGGGATGCGTATATTTGTTTTTGGGGGTTCCTACGCCCATTTTTAAGGTTTTTGCTCATTATCTTTTATCAGATAAAAGCTTTTTATTTTGTTTTGTCTTGATAATTTTTTTCAGACCATTACCTTTACAATGGTGGTTCGCTTGATGGGTGTCCCTCTAACAATATAAAAGGCCAAAAACGAATAAACGACTTTTGGTGATTCTGTTTTTTCCGCCAAATTTCTCAAAAACTGCACATTTATTTTTTTACTTTTTGATTTAATAGTAGTAGACACTTAGATGATGACGTTTCGCTTTTTTGAGGAAAATTCATTTTTTCGAAAAAATCGATTTTTTGATAAAAAAAACCAATACTTTTCATAGAATTTTGCATACAAATGTTCATAACTTTTTTCTTGACAGTCAAAAATTATCCGCGACGTATCATTTTACCGCTAAATTTATGGGAAACAACTTTGTAGAACATCACATTCCCGGGAAAATCATTTAGAGGGTCAAAAAGTCGATTTTTTATTAAAAATCCCCCATTTTTCATCGAAATTTGCATCAAAATGTAACTATAAGTTTTCTGGACCAGGATATACCGTTGTTACAATTCGGTTTTTGAGTGTTAAACGATAAATGGAAGTTTGTATTTTTAGATTTCAAGTATCACATGGAAGTACATTAAGCACAATTTGTTTTATGATAAGCAGTTTTCACTCTCCTGTTGAATACATTTCGCTATGCTATTTTATTCAACCCTATAGAGATTTTATTTTGTCAACTTTACGCAAAATTTCTGGCAGACAACTCAATCCAGTGGTAGCTTATAAAAAGAAGGTAAATTATATTAATATTAAATAATCAGATACTGTGAACGTTATTCGAAATTGTTTAAAAAAATTTTTTCAACATATGCAGGGAAGAAGAATGGATTGGGGGAGGGGATACAAATGTAATTAAAAGACAAACACCCAAAAACTAATCAACTCTTTACATTGCAATGTTTTTAGGTGACAATCGTTTTTGCCAAGTTTCTATCTTGGTTATTCCGTACAATAAATTTGCAAAATAATGCTTTTGTTAAACAGATATTTAAAGGCGCTAGGTGAACTCGCCCTAAATTCATCCCTAAATGGTTCTCTAGGCAAGATAAATCTAATCAAATGTGTTAGGGCGAGTCGACTTTAGGCAGGCTTCCCCTTTTTTAATTTCAATTAAAAGATTGAGTATCCCATAAAAAAGTTTTTTAAAAGGTCTTTATAAAATGCATTTATTTTTTTCTACCCCTTTTAAAAGTCAAAGATGGTTTCTGGTGGGGGGGGGGGGAGGGAGGAAAGCGGTGTAAAGTGGGTTTTGGTGGAAGTCTCAAAAAATTTTCAAAAATTTACCTTGGTCTCACTTAAGTTTTTCGAAAATTATCTTAATTTTGGAAAAAAACATAAACGGGAGACTTTTTTAATTTTTTTGCAAAGACTATAAAAACCTTAAATCCCTCCCCTATGCTTTTTCGCGCCTATCGGCGCGAAAATTTTATGTTAGAAAAATTCTCGTTAAGCTGAAAGTGTTCAGAAAATTCTATTTTCGACGAATATTTTTTTGAAATCCTTGAATTAACAAAAAACCAGCGGGCAAGCGAAATTTTTTTTGCAACTTTCTTGTTTATATCTGAAAATGCTCAGAAAATTATGATTTTTGATGAAAACATAGATATTTTGGATATTTTCGTCGAAAAAATGGAAAAAATTTGTAATGGGATACCATTAGGATTTACCTTTTTAAACAAATTTTCTCTTTAAAAAAAGATTAAAAGAAAAGATTTTGTTCGAAAAAAAGGAAAAATCTTTTAAAAAGATAAAAGGGCCTTTAAGGCGAGTTCACTTAGCGCTAATTTAAAAATATTGTTAATTGTTTTTATTTATCAAACATATAAATTTTTATTCTCTTCTCACTATTCTACGCCTCAACTTCCTACACTGTAGACTTTAATTTATCAGGAGAAAAATATTTTTTACAGCTTTTGCTGTTTCTGATTGTTCTAATAAATGGGCAAGACTAAAAATTATAAGCTTATGATATTGCCCTAAAAATAAAATTGCCCCTAAAAATGATCATTTTAGAAAAATTTCTTTCATGAAATAGTCCATAATTTATACTTCCTCATTTAAGGTTTCACACCACATCAAATGCTTCAATTTTTCAATAAAAAATGACATTTTTTTCACCAAAAATCGTCAACATGGCTTTTTTTCAAAAAAAGCTATTTATTAGTCATTTTTTGCAAAACAATGCAAAAAAATTAATAAACAGTCACCCTTAAAGTCCCCATAGGCCATTGCACATTGATAAGGTGCCATTTCGATATAGATGCCACTCTCGATAAGACACCAGCTTGGGCCGGTCCACAGGAGTGACGTCTTATCGACGTTCGATTGTAGTTAAAATTTTATATTTTCAAATTGCTTTTATCGGGGAATATCCAAAACCGTCAAGGGCGTACATAATGTTTGCTACTAGTAATAATGTGTTTCTTTGAAATAAAGAATTATAATCGTTTTATCCAATTTCCATCTGTTTGGAAAATGAGTTCACGAGTATAGATTAATCTAAACAGTTTACATCACACACTTTTATACTAGCAAATTTGTCATTACCCGATTAATAAGCCACTATTATGTCTTCAAATATAACAAATTATGAAAGCCCTTTGATAGTAACCCTATATTCCATCGTATTAGATATTTCTTTTGTTTTGAGTACTCCGTTGTTTGTATTGATGATTTATCTAGTCTTGAAAAAGTCCAAAAGAATAGAAATTTATAAGTTTTATATGTTGTATACATTTATAACAAGCTATGCATATGATCTGATTTTAATGTTGTGGAAACCGGTGCCTATGTTTCCGACTCCGGTTATTATGTCTGAAGGAATTTTGAAAAACTCAGGTTCCGTAGCAGCACACATACATTTTACATTATATACAACAACAGTTGTACATTTTGCCATGGGGTTGTCTCAAGTTATTGTGTATAGATATGCACAGGTAGAGAGTTTAAAAAAAATCAAAAGAACCCTCCAGTCATCTACTGCACCCCCAACCAAATTGTAGTAAGATTGGTAGTGGCCACCCCCTTTTACCCCCTTTAAAGGGGGTGCCGTTTGAGGCCCTATCTCCGAAAAAATTTGTCTCCAAATTGGCTGATTTTTGGTATTCGAAAGTTTTCGAGCGAAAAATTGATTGACGCAAGTTCCGCGTTCCGAAAAAATTTTCATGACCCTCTAAATTTTTGAGCAAAAATTAATTTAAAAAAAATTCAATTTACGAGAGGTGCCGTTTGGGGCCCTATCCGCATTTTTTTAATCGAGTTCGAATTTTTTCGACCGCGATCGAATTTTCGATTTGTGATATCTTGGTCAAAATTCGATAGAAAAATGAGGTTTTTACCTAGTTGCCCCCAAATGAAATCCCAGAACCGCTACTGGTGGTGGAAAACTGGATTTCGTATGAGCAGTGAGGGTGGGTGGGATATTTCCTCTTTTTTGAACAAATTTTTTTAGGTTTACCCTGGATTCATAACAAATCATGTTGACTCAATAAATTTTAAACTAGGACTAGTGGTTTTGCATATTATCCTTTACCTTATTTATGTCGTTCCAACTCTATTTTTCATACAAGAAACTGAAAAAACATATAAAGGGTTGATTCCTTTCTTATCTAATCTTGATGAATGGTTTCAAAAAAATAGTCCGATGTTTATACCCACATCGCCTTATGTTGACGATTATTTTTATGCATTAATGTTGGGCTTAGGATACACCGCAATTGGAAGTTTAGGGATATATGTGTTTTATACATTTCGATTTTTCAAAATGCTGAAAAAAGGTTCGAAGAATACAATAAGAATCCAGATAATCTTATTTAAAGCAATTACGGTGCAAATTGTGTTAGCTTTGGTTTTGCTACAGTTGCCATTGTTGGCAATACCCTTTTTATACAAGTAAGACTTTTTATCTTACAACACAGTACCGTGGGCTGAGCGCTCAGGAGTTGTGACTCAGAGCGGCACTCTCGAGCGACGTCAAAAATCATCAGCAACGTATCATGTTACCGCTAAATTTATGGAAAATAACTTTGTAGAACATCTCTTTCCCGGAAAAATCATTTAGAGGGTCAAAAAGTCGATTTTTGATTAAAAATCATGAAATTCGCATAAAAATGGCTAAAACTTTTGTTCTTGACAGTCAAAAATCGATCGCAAGGTGTCATTTCACTGCGAAATTTTATGGGGAACAACTTTGTAGTGCATCACTTTTTCCGGAAAAATCATTTTGTGGGTCATAAATTCAATTTTAACAAAAATCCTCATTTTTCATCAAAATTCGCATAAAAATGTGACTATAAGTTTTCTGGATCAGGATATACCGTTGTTGCAATTCGATTTGTGAGTGTTAAACAATAAATGGAAGTAATGTATTTTTAGATTTCAAGTACCACATGGAGGTACATTAAGCACAATTTGTTTTATGATAAACAGTTTTCACTCTCCTGTTGAATACATTTCACTATGCTATTTTATTCATCCCTATAGAGATTTTATTTTGTCAACTTTACGCAAAATTTCTGGCAGACAACTCAATCCAACGGTAACTTATGAAAAAGAAGGTAAATTGTATTAATATTAAATAATCAGATGCTGTGGGCGTCATTCGAAATCGTCTTAAAAATGTTTAATTTTTAACATATGCAGGGAAAAAGAATGGATTGGAGGAAGAGGATACAAGTGTAATAAAAGACAAACACCCAAAAACTAATCAACTCTTTACATAGCAATGTTTTTAGGTGACAATCGTTTTCACCAAGTTTCTATCTTGGTTACCCCGTACAATAAATTTACAAAATAATGCTTTTATTAAACGGATATTTAAAGGCGCTAGGTGAACTTGCCTAATCTGACCCTAAATGGTTCTCTATGCAAGATAAATCTAAGCAAATGTGTTAGGGCGTTCGACTTTAGGCAGGCTCCTTTTTTAATTTCAATTAAAAGGTTAAGTATCCCAGAAAAAAGATTTTAAAAGGTTTCACGATCTAAAAAAAGTTTTTTAAAAGGTCTTTAGAAAATGCATTTATTTTTCTACTCCTTTTAAAAGTCAAAGAGGGTTTCTGGTGGGAGGGGGAGAGAAAAGCGGCGGGCAAGCGAAATTTTTTTGCAAATTTCTTGTTTATAGCTGAAAATGCTCAGAAAATTATGATTTTTGGTGAAAACATAGCATATTTTGGATATTTTCGTCGAAAGAATGGAAAAAATTTGTAATGAGATACCATTAGGATTTACCTTTTTAAAAAGATTTTCTCTTTAAAAAAAGGTTAAAAGAAAAGATTTTGTTCGAAAAAAGGAAAAATCTTTTAAAAAGATAAAAGGGCCTTAGGGCGAGTTCACCTAGCGCTAATTTAAAAATATTGTTAATTATTTTTATTTATAAAACATATAAATTTTTATTCTCTTCTCACTATTCTACGCCTCGTAGGCTTCAATTTATCAGGAGAAAAATATTTTGTACAGTTTTTGCTGTTTTCGGTTGTTCTAATAAATGGAAAAGACTAAAAATTACAAGCTTATGGTATTGCCCCTAAAAATAAAATTGCCCCTGGTCATTTTAGAAAAATTTTTTTTCATGAAATAGTCCATAATTTACACTTCCTCATTTAAGGTTTCACACCACATCAAATGCTTCAATTTTTCAATAAAAAATGACATTTTTTCACCAAAAATCGTCAACATGGCTTTTTTTCAAAAGCGATTTATTAGTCATTTTTTGCAAAACAATGCAAAAAAATCAATAAACAGTCACTCTTATAGTCCCCATAGGCCATTTCACATCGATAAGGTGCCATTTCGATATAGATGCCACTCTCAATAAGACACCACCTTGGGTCGGTCCACAGGAGTGACGTCTTATCAACGTTCGATTGTAGTTAAAATTTTATATTTTCAAATTGCCTTTATCGGGGAATATCCAAAACCGTCAAGGGTGGTTTTGCTACTAGTACATCATGTGTTTCTTTGAAATAAAGAATAATAATCATTTTACCCAATTTCCACCTGCTTGGAAAATGAGTTTACGAGTATAGATTAATCTAAACAGTTTACGTCATACACTTTTATACCAGCAAATTTGTCATATTAATAAACCACTATTATGTCTTCAAATATAACAAATTATGAAAGCCCTTTTATAGTAACCCTATATTCCATCGTATTAGATATTTCTTTTGTTTTGAGCACACCCTTATTTTTACTGATGATTTATCTAGTCTTGACAAAATCGAAAGGGATCGGAAATTATAAGTTTTATATGTTGTATACATTTATAACAAGCTATGCATATGATCTGATTTTAATGTTGTGGAAACCGGCGCCTATGTTTCCGACTCCGGTTATTATGTCTGAAGGAATTTTGAAAAAATTAGGTTCCGTAGCAGCACATATACATTTAACGTTTTATTCAATAACAGTTGTACATTTTACCATGGGATTAGCTCAAGCTATTGTGTATAGATATGCGCAGGTAGAGAGTTTAAAAAAATCAAATGACAACCCTCCAGTCATCTGCTCACCCCATCCCAATTGTAGCAAGATTGATGGTGGCCAATGGCGGATCGAGGAGCATGCCCCCCCCCAAAACCGAAAATTTCTGAAGAAAAATGGCATTTTTGTCCAAAATTCGATAGAAAATGAGGTTTTACCTAGTTGCCCTCAAATGAAAGTCCAGAACCGCTATTGGTGGTGGCAAACTAGATTTTGGATGAGCGGTGGGTGGGATATTTCCACTTTTCTTTGAACAAGTTTTTTTAGGTTTACCCTGGACGTATACAAAATCATGTCAACTCAAAATATTTTAAACTAAGACTATTGGCTTGGCATATTATCCTTTACCTTATTTTTGTCATCCCAACTCTATTGTTCATACAAACAAATGAAAAAACATATAAAGATTTGATTCATTTCATATCCAATATTGATGAATGGTTTCAAAAAACTAGTCCGTTGTTTATACCCGCATCGCCTTATGTTAACGGTTATTTTTATGCTTTAATGGTGGGTATAGGATACACAGCGATTGGAAGTTTAGCGATCTATGTGTTCTATACATTTCGATTTTTCAAAATGCTGAAAAAAAGTTCGAAGAAGACAAAAAGAATGCAGATAATGTTATTTAAAGCAATTACGGTGCAAATTGTGTTAGCTTTGGTTTTGCTACAGTTACCAGCATTAGCTATACCTATTTTATATAAGTAAGATTTTTTATCTCGCAACACAGTATCGGGAGCCGAGCGCTTCGAGCTCAGGGGTTGTGACTCCGAGCAATGGTTTCTGTTAAAAAGGGGCCTTAACTCTGGACATAGCTATACAGACCTAGCCATAGACCTAGCTCTAGCACTAGCCCCAGCCGCATCCCTATCTCTGACCCTAGCCCCAACACTATCTCTAGATATATCCATAGCCCTAGTCCTAACTGTAGTCCTAGCCATAGCCTTATCAACAATTCCTCCAGCCTTTTTAAACGGAAATGTATTTTTAGATTTCAAGTACCACATGGAGGTACATTAAGCACAATTTGTTTTATGATATCCAGTGTTCATTCTCCTGTTGAATATATTTCACTATGCTATTTTATGCTGCCCTATAAAGATTTTATTTTGTCAACTTTACGCAAAATTTCTGGGAGACAACTCAATCCAGTGGTAGCTTATAAAAAAGAAGGTAAATTGTATTAATATTAAATAATCAGATGCTGTGGGCGTCATTCAAAATCGTCTTACAAATTTTTAATTTTTAACAAATGCAGGGAAAAAGGAAGAGATTGGTAGGGGCGGAGTGGAGGGGTGGGTACAAATGTAATCAAAAGACAAACACCCAAAAACTAATAAACTCTTTACATAGTAATGTTTTTAGGTAACAATCGTTTTCACCAAGTTTCTATCATGGTTGTCCCGTTCAATCAATTTTAAAAATAATGCTTTTGTTGAACCGATATTTAAAGGTTCTAGGTGAACTCGCCCTAAATTCGACCCTAAATTGTTCTCTAAGCAGGATGAATCTAGGTAAATGTGTTAGGGTGGGTTGAGCGAGTCGAATTTAGGACAAGACGACTTTAGGCAGGCTTCTCCTTTTTTATTTTCAATTAAAAGGTTGAACATCCCAGAAAAAAAGGTTTCACAGTCTAAAAATTTTTTTAAAAGGCTTTAGAAAATGCATTTATTTTTTTCCTTTTAAAAATCAAAGAAGGTTTCCGGTGGGGGAAGGGAAATGGCGCAAAGTGGGTTTCGGTTTAGATGAAAGTCCCAAAAATTTTCAAAAAGGAAAAACCTTTAAAAGAGCCCGACTTTAGGGCAAGTTCAACTAGCACTAATTAAAAAATATTGTTAATTATTTTTATTTATAAAACATATAAATTTTTATTCTCTTCTCACTATTCTACGCCTCAATTTCCTACGCCTCGTAGACTTCAGTTTATCAGGAGAAAAATATTTTGTACAGTTTTTGCTGTTTTCGGCTGTTCTGATAAATGGACAAGACTAAAAAATACAAGCTTATGAAAAGCTGTTTAAATCTTACCGGATCAGGACAGGATAAAGGAAGTGCAGGACGATTCAAATTCGCTTTAGTGGTCTTATTCCCAACCGGTTCAAGCATATTCTTCCAGACCCAGCTAGAGACTAATGAATGTCCAAGTTGAGAGAAATGAAAACAATCGGGTGCAAGATAGTCTAGGTTGACACTGCCATTTGCCTAAAATAGGAATTTTGATCAAAAACTAAACTTTTTTTATTACCAATCTTGGCGCATCATCGACATTACTAAAGAGAGGTTGAGTGACCAAAGTAAAATCGTCTGCTTCGAAAAGACCACTTTGTTTTAATTGTTTTTCAGCAAGTTGATATGATTTTGATATCTAAAGAGTGACTTTTTGGTGAGGTTTATACAATTGAATTTTCAGATAAGGTAAAATATTACATTTCTCATATAATCATTATCAAAACGGTTGTCTATGGCACAAGTACATTCAAATCTAAATTTAAAACAGATTGTCTGAAGGTTGTTAAAAATCGAGGTACTAACTTGAAAGTTGAATTTTCTGAAAAGTGTTTTAAAATTTACTACTATATACCGAACTTACGGATATGTTTTGCTTTTGACTCAAAAATTTGTATTCGTTGAGATACACGCTTTGAAATTTTACCCATACATTGCTCTAAACCTATAGGCCTCAACTTCCAGAACGTGTATCTCAGCGAAGACAAAGTTTTGAGTCAAAGCAAAACATATTAAGTAGTAAATTTTAGAATATTTTTCAGAAAATTCAATTTTCAAGTTGGTACCTCCTCCATAAGGATGATTTAAAAACCTTCGGACGAATTGTTTTAAGAATTTTAGCTTATATTTTTTTAAGAGACGATATCTAGACAGTTCGAACCTAGGTGGACATAGTTCGAGTGCACTCCAATTTAAATTGATTTAGTGAGATTGATGCATGGGAAAGTTTTTAAACGTCATTTCGAATCAAAATTCTGTTTCCCAAAAATTGAAATCCTAGTCTGAAGCTCAATAACCCAATTTTACGTTGATTTTTGGAATTTTCTAACCTGTCTAAACACCCTAGATAATTTTTTAGGGGTTATTGAGATTCAGACAAAGATTTCAATTTTTGGGAAACAGGATTTGGACTCGAAATGACTTTTAAAAACATTCCCATGCATCAATCTCACTAAATAAATTCAAATTGGAGTGCACTTTAACCGCTATGGCCACCTAGGAACTTTCTAGATATCGTCTCTTAAATAATTTGATCACTTACAAATGAATGCCTTTACATACACCATCACTAACATCAAGTTGCCTAACCAAATCGATATGAAAAATTATTATAAGATTTACTAGAACTCTTGGAACTGCCTTTTTGATAATAAGAATAGCGTTTTTGATATGAGTAATAAAATTATCGGCTGAAAATTCTGTCTAAAAATAAAGAGCGAATATTTCTAAAATTATGAACCACCTCATTTTTACAATATGCACAAAGGTCGTTTCCTCCGATAAAAATATTAAGAAGTTTCCAATCGTTTTTGATATCGACCTAAATTTGAATTTATATAAAAAGCCACAAAAAATGCGAATGACAGGGATTTGGGAAAGAAGTGTAAAGTAGGAGGCAAAAGTTTTGATAGACATGATTTATGAGGGAAATTTGTTGTAGAAGAAACTTTCTCCGATACCCTTAGTACCTTGTCTGGATGCTGTTTTAAAATTCGTATCAAATGTTGAGCTTGTTGAGGTAAGTCTCTAGCTTTTGCGCCAGGAAAAGCGTGATTAAAGCAGGAGACATTCCAGTTGTGTGCATCTCCAACCCCATGAGATTGACCAAATAACTTTGGGTTGTATTTTCGCAAAATATCTAAACAACCAATACTTACTTAACCGCTGTAAAGGACTGAAAAAATATAGGAAACATAGTTTACGAATAAGAAAAATCTGAAAAAAGGTTGAGCACAACAGCAGACCCTTGCCTTACGGGAATGTTCTCGTCTTGATCCCTATTTTTTCGTAACCTTTTATGGCCGAACGGGGCTGCCCAAGTAGAACCGGGTCGATGGCCGCAAGGGCCGTGCTGAGGGATACCCTTTTCCACCTCTAGTCCTGGCATTAAAAGATACTTGGTATAGTTATATGTTGTTCTAAACTTTTATCACCACCCATTGTAAAAGAAAGCCCTCTATATTGATCTAAAACTCCAAAAATAGTCTTTGCTCTTGCACCATTTCCAGCCTAAACTGCTCTTAAATTTCACTTGATTTTTTATTAGTTTCTTACCATTAACGAATCTCCAAGCCCCATAATTATATTAATATCAGCTGGTCGAAGTGAATTCACATTAATTGGTTTTTCCTTGCTAGGTGCCATCAGCGACGGATCACATTTATAATCTGGAACACCAAGCTCTTTCTGGGCATAATTTAATGAGGTAAGAACAGTGGCGAGTATAAGTATTAGAAGTAACATTTTTAATAAAAGGCGAATTGGATTCAACAAATTTTTATGGGGTGTATCGATCAAAAAACTCGCGCTTTAACAGACATTTAAACTATAATTTTTAATGTTTATGTCTGATTATTCGATTTGCGTAAGAAAGTTGAAGGAAGATACTTGTCATAACGAGTTTATTAGAAATAGATTCAAACAATTTGTGCTCGTTCAACCAACTCACTTTCTTATGTGAGATATTGCGCACTCATACCTGTCAACTATGATAAATTATGTATTCGTGGTTTTGTTTAACTATTTTTTCTTAGGATAAATCATTGAAACTATGCATGATACATAAATATTATAGACAAAAATTGTTTATTATTTATAGAAAAAAATTGTTTTCATATAGTCTGTTCCTCGAGAAGAGCGCAAAAGTTGGCGCTCTATAGTGTAGTAGATAGGGAAGCCGATCATCCGATATGGCAATTTAAGAAACATTGGACTGCGGGTTCGATCCTTGGTGGATAAAACTTTTGATTTTCAAAAAAAATTTCCAGGGAGGAAAAAATTTTTGCTACCGAAAGTAAAAAAAATTTTAATCAAAAATTTATGCACAGGTATAGTGACGTAGGGGGAAGGTTCGTCTAGGTAGAGGCACTTCCCCAACAAGGCTGTTTTTTCCAAAAAACATAAGGTTGATTCTTATGACTGGGGATTTTTTTTAAATTTCGACCCATTAAGGAGGTGCCTCCACCTTTTTTGATCTGCCCCTCCACCTTTTTTGATCCACTAAGACCTGTCCAATATTTATGTGCCATTAATCTTGTCTGCAAAATTTTTGACCCTTTATTGATTGATTTGTTTGTATTATTATGTGTTTTTGTATGTGATGATCGAACTCCATATGCGATGGTCGATCTCTGTATGCGACTAGGTCCTATTACAAATTTTTTTACCAAAAAATATCTTTTATTTTTTATAAAATTAAAACTTGACATAAACATATCTTTTTACCAAGCTGCTGGTGTATAAAACTGCTGACAATTTTTGCTATTTTGAACAGTTCGTATAAAAGGGCATGACTGAAAAAGACATTTTTAATATATAAAAATTTACACAAAGCCTTACCGAATCAGGACACGATAAAGGCAAAGCAGGACCACTCAAATTTGCTTGAGTAGTTTTACTTCCTACTGGTTCTATCATATTCTTCCAGACCCAACTGGCAACTACGGCATGTCCAAGTTGAGAGAAGTGGAAACAGTCTGGTGCGAAAAATTGAAGATCTACACTGCCATTGGCCTAAACAGATCTTATATAAAAAACGAAATAATGATCTCACTAGTTTTGGTGGAGTAGTGACATCGTTAAAGAACGGTTGAGTAACCAATGTAAAATCATCTGAATCAAAAATTCCACTTTGTTCTAGTTGTTTTTCGGCAATCTGGTATGCAATCGATACCTACAAAAAGGCATAAAATATCAAAAGTTCTAGCATAAGCTTAAATCTAAGTTTAAGCCTAAAAATAAGAATAAGCCTAAGCCTAGCCTAGTGTAGCCTAACCTACACGGCGATCAAAAATAGTAATTTTTTGCCGTTAACGAATTTTTAAAACGGATTGCACCATTGGACCTAGATCAAATAAACGAGTAAAAATCATACCATCTTGTCCAGACTTTCCTATAAGTCAACATGCCCGAGTGGCAAAGCGCCACTATTGATGCCGAAGGTCGAGGACTCGACTCCCATATGCAAAAAACTTTATCACTAGGTGGAAATCAAACCTTCGACCTTCAGTGTCAATCTTGGCGATTTGCCACTCAACCATATTGATTTATAGAAAAGTATGGACAATATGGTATGATTTTTACTCGTCTCATTGAGCTAAGTCCAATGGTACTATCCATTTAAAAAATTCGTTAACAGCAAAAAATTACCCCATTTTCGACCGCCATAGACTAGCCTAGCTTACTGAATCATTTTATCCTTACATTTTTCATCTCTGGATTTGTAAAATTCTTATCCAATTCACAGTCACATTCAAATCTAAATTATTTTTAGCTCATGTCCATCATTTTTATAAGATCCCTTACAAGTGCAATCCTTCGCAAAACCCTTGTCCTTGATCAACACCTCGAACCATCTCAAATTGAAACATCGTAATAAGATTGACTAAAACTCTGGGGACAGAATCTTTGACAATTTGGATGGCTTTTTGTATTTTGGTAACAAAGTCTGAAGCCGTATAACCGTTCTAAAAAGATATATGTACACTTTTAAACTTTGGAGCATCTATACCGGATCATGGCACCATGCACAAAGATCATTTCCGCCAATAAAAATATTCAAAAGTTTCCAGTCATTTTTCATATCAATCTAGAATGAGAAAAAAGTGTATTTATACGAAGAATACGTAAACTTTTCAAAGATTGTGCTATGTGATTTTTTCTAGAAGTTTTTACGATATATGACCTAAATAAAAAATGAAATTTAAACTCAGGCCTTTCCGAAAAATGTAAGATCATGGTTCTAGCTTTATAGTTTTTTCTATACGAGTATTCAAAGCTGGACATAATTACCCCTATATGTAAAAAATGTCATATATCCGTATCTTGAAATCTAATTGATAAACCTATCAAAATTTTTGCATATTTGTGATCAGCGTAGCCTAAAATCTAGGAATATCAGCATTTTTGATAGGATTGTGTTTTTGATAGAACTTCGACTTACGGCTAAAGGTCGATTCTTATGAAATCGTGTTTTAAACTCCAAGATTTGTGCTTTTTTTTGTTTGTGACGCTCTTTTTAATCACGCTATTTTTGATAAGGAGTACAAATTTTATGTGCTAGCAAGAAAACATAAATTTTTAAAAGTTTACCACGTCAGAATGTTTTTGTAAAAGTCCAACCAATTGATTAGCTTGACCAGCTAAATCTCCAGATTCTGCTCCAGGATAGCCCATATTCAAATGCGCGATGTCCCAGACATCAGATGAGCCAATACCATATGATTGTCCAAAAAGATTCGTATTGTATTTTCGTAAAATGTCTAAAAATATCGTGCACTCCTTTTCACATTATCTCTACTCACCCCAAAAGAAGGGCGTAGCTAGGTTCTGATAACGGGGTGAAGGGGGGGGTCTACTTTTGATTTTTTTTTAAGCTCATCTTAAAACGTAAGGAGTCAAAAGTGTAAGGGAAACCATTATGGAAATTTGTGTATTTTTAGGATTTCGGTGAGTGGATGCAGTGGCGTATCCAGGGTTTTGTTTTTTTGGTTTTCAGGAGACACTTAAGTAAAAGCCTCATTTTTCAAAGAAATTTATCGAATTTTAGCCAAAATGATATTTTTCTTAAGAAAATTTGGTTTTAAGGGCCATGGCCTACGGTCCCCCCGCTGGACATGCTACTGATAGGGATTCAATGCATCCCCCTTAGCTATACCACTGCCCCAAATATGAAAATTTTGGACCCAGGGCATAATCCTTTTGTCGAGAAAATTTTTTA
>JAQGBS010000372.1:0-22665 GCA_034698545.1 Acrobeloides obliquus
AAAAATATTTTTGACACGAAAAAAAATATTTTTGGTCGTTTTTGAAAAAAATGGACTCCCGCGGGTTCGAATCCCACTTGAGTCGATTTGATTTTGCCTTGGAAATCAGTAAATTAAACATACGTAAATTTTCCCAGTAAATGGAGGTCTGTAAGTACGTAGTTGTAACTGCGTACCTGTAACTGCGTCCCTGTAACTACGTGTCTGTAACTGCGGGGCATACTTTTCATGTATGTAACTGAAGTGCTGTAATTAGAGTATTTATCTGCGTCCCTGTAAATGCACTCCAGTAATACCTCCCTGTAACTGCGTCTTGTAAAAAAGTCTCTGTAACTCCTTCCCACAGAATTTGGTCTTGTAAAATTTCCTTGTAACTGGCATACACCTGCCTTTTGGAGATATGGCCAACAAAGTTTATGCGCCAACTTGCTACGTCCGGCTTCTGAAACTCATTGGACGCTTTCCAGTCATCATGCGCCTAGTTATTTTGGTATTTGACGTTTAAATATGCGACAAAAGGATCTTATAGAGACATCCTTCAGAGATGTAACTGAGGGGGGGGGGGGTGCGGTATAGGAAGTTCGTTATAGCCTATGATGCTTCATAATCCAAATTACGGATTACCAAATTACGGTCAAAACCGTAATCGCAATTCTTCTCGAAGATAAAAATCTTAGTCTCCCTCTCCCCAAAAAGCGCAGCTGGGATTTTCAAAATTTTAAGATCCCGCAGTATTGGCCTAAGAAGTAAGGGCGGGTAGAGGGAAATGGCCCTATTCGACCTCTTGTTCACATCAAAAAACAAAAAATAGATGTTCAAGGAGACGGTCTCTCTAAAATTCGCTAATCCTTTTAGGTCCTGAGCATTGTAATTATTACATTAATTGCTATTGGACCATCCTTGTTTGGCTGGTACTGGTGGTATTCTAGCTATATGCACTGCAAAAACATTTTTATGATCTTCGCTGCAAGCCTATTGGTCGGAATTTCAGTGGTCAAGATCGGATTCATTAAGTTCAAATGTTTACAGGCAAAGTTAGAAAAAGTTACAAATAAGGACATTGCTTGTTGTATTGTAAGCTTATTGGCATTTTGACAACAAGGGTATAAATTTTTTTAGCGATCTGGCTTGTCTTTAGCCATGGTATCTATTTCATTCTGTGGTTTCGTCGTTAGTTTACTCCTACTCGGCCGTGACTTTATCACTCCGGTAAGTTCTGTATTTTGTAAAAATAGTGTTTTATTTTTAGATCATCGCTGGCATCACTGTTGTGGTGACTCTTTTAGTGGCGCTTGCAGAATCCCATGGCAAAATGGAAGATGGTGATTCTCAGTTTATCAAAGAAGATCAACGATCAATGCTTCCCAAGAACCTTGCGAAGCACATCATGAACCCGGTCGTTTCAGATCAATTGAAAAATCAATTTGTTGCGGATGAAGCTACCATTGAAAATCCTTATAACAATCGTCCTCTGATTATTTAATATCTTGTTAAAAAGAAAAAAGTGTTGTTTGTGTTGTGTATACTTTGTATGATTTTTGTAATAAATCTTTCTGTGCAAAATTAATCGAATTGGATGATTCGTGCTAGTAAATTCCTGTCCGGCAACCCTATACGGACAGTTCATGTATATATTTCCTGTCCAGCAACACTATACAAGTCTCATCAAATTAATTTTTCGTCGAAAATGAGTTTTTACTTTTTTGTCGAAAATGGATCCTATATATAAGTTTTTATATTCGGAAAATATTTTTGAATTTTGTATCACTTATCATTCGCTACTGATTGTGTGCATTGACTCAAGATCATGAGACACCGAAAGTTTCATTAGGGTGTCACCGTTAACCTCTAAAACTATCCTTATCATTTAAAAAACTACGTAAATAACTTGTTCGTTCTCCATGCAAGGGTTAACAATTTTAAAAGCTGTACGAAACAATAGCACCAACTATTATCTTTCATATTAAACGCTAGTTTTCTGACATCATTTTGATTACATTTATTATTTTCTATTTGTGTAGTCAATCAATAACACTAATTTTGATATATTAATAAAACCGATGTCTTCGACAAGTTCAAAAATACTTGAGTCCTCTACTTTAGATTCAACACTTGCAAGCTTAAAGCGGAATATTGATACTTCATATATTCTTAGCTCTATTGGTGTAATTCTTGCATTGCTAGTGTGTGTATTTGCTGCACTTATTTGCTGTGTTTGTATTACTTATTGGTTTCGGATAAGTTATTGGTGTAGTAGAAGATGCCGCAGTAATCATAGGAGTAAGTATACGAGTCAATACGTGCTATGCAGTGGCGTATCTTGATTTTTTTGGTTTTGTTGGGGACAACTAGGTAAAAACCTCATCCTATTTAATTTTGAGGGTGTTACAGCCTACAGGTACATACACGCTTCCACACACACATATAATTAGCACAGGTGTTAGTCATACACCACACAGATACAACAAACAGTAACTATATAGATAGTTATTTTCTATAGAAATTTTTTGGCATTTTTAGAGGTATTCTCTTCTATAGGGGCAACTCCTTTAGTCCAAATCAAAAAATTTCTTCAGATTTGAGTTACCCATTTCGAAAAACCCTGAATACAAAAGTTTAGAAGATTTGGAAATTTTTGAAAATTCGAGTTTTACCCCTTTTTTCTCTCAAGAAAAATTTTTTCCTATGGCGCAATCGATTTTCGCATAGAATACTCCAGAGGAATATTTTCTACAACGATTCAAAGCAAATCTGAAACCTCTGGGATTTATGGATCAACCCTATATCATCGTAAAATTAACAAATTAAGAAAAAATTTTCAGGATCTAATGCTACATACCCACAGCCCAACATAGATGTTGATGTCCATGTTACTTCCTTCAATAGCCCACCCTCTCCTCCACCTTATCGTATTCGACCAACATTATTGGACGTGGATAGATTATCACTTCCTTCTTATGAACAAGTTCAACAACAACATGTTAAACATGTAAAACTACCTTTGGATTATGCTGCTACACTTAATTCGCCTGAATAATAAGTTTATTTGATTTTGAGTATTTTTGTTTATGTTTTGTAAATAGTGTATCAATATAAACAAAAAAATTCAAGTACGCGAAAATAATCTGCAAGATAGGTGAGATGAATTCGATCACTTTTTGCTGCTTTAGGAACTTCCACAACGGAATTTCCACAAGAATTCTCACAACGAAGAAAGCGAAACTTCCACAACGATTTTCACGGGAAAATCGACCGTTGTGGAAGATCCGTTGTGAAAAAAAACTCTCCTTCATTTTTATGGTGATTTTACTGAAAGAAAGCACACAAAAATCAATAAAATCTCCATAAAAAATGAAGGGAAATTTTTTCAAAATTTCTCTTAGATTATTTTACCCTATTATTCGATAAAAGCAAGTATAGTTATGGACAGAGCTATCTGTTTCGATTCGCTTTGAAAATTGGGGCCAGACTTTTTATGCCCTATCACGTGTATGTGCACACAAACATTACACGTTTATAAAGGGTATCCATATGCGTTTCTTCAAAATATAGCAAAATTTTGTCAAAAATATGGCAAAACTTGACAATATTTTTCAATGACGTTTGACGATGAAAAATATGGAAAATAGCACAAAAATATGGCATTTACCATATTTATATGGCAATGCTTGCACATTGCAATGTGGCACGGCGGCCCAAACTTGTAAAAAACTTGACAGGTCGATCGAACTTGACAGTCGATAGCCACAGGAAAAGGGTCCAAATCTCTTTATTATTGTTCTAAAAACGCTGTTTTACCATTTTAAGCCAAAATTAGACGGGCCCTCGTGAAAATTTTTTTTGAAAATTTGACTCCCTTGGTCCCCCAAGGGATACAAATTGAAAATTTCAGTTTCGAAATTTTGAATGAAACCTATTTTACTTGTTCCCAGTGTCCAAAAACGGTGAAAAAGTGCAAAGAAAATCATTCCAGACTCCAAAAACTTCAATTTTTTGGCCAGGGTGGTTTTTAGGCCAAAAAGCGTTTTTAGTCTATTTCTATTTTCCTTCGAGTCAAAATCAAAACCAACAGCACTTTTCTATAGTAAATTGAGGTCGGGGAATCGATTTCCGTCGCTATTTTCAAGATTTGAAACTATACTTGGTGTGTTTTGGGTCAAAATAGTGTAAAAAGAGGCGTATTCAACTTAAAAATGTTATAACTATGTATGATCATAGTAGGATATTTCAATTAAACAATATATTTTAAAAATCAGGCATTCATCTCAAAGATCACGGACAATAAAGTTAGGAAACCAAAACCGAACCGAAACCGACACTTTGGAAAAACCGAAAAGTCGAAACCAAAACCGTTCGAGAAAAACCGAAACCAAAACCAATCCATTTTCTATCGGTTTCCTAACTCTAACGGACAACAATACACAAATAGAGATAAGAACAAAGACTACTCGTTATTTCACCTTTTTAAGTACCAATTTTTATTGCTTCCAACACAAAATCTTGCTTTTGCTATTGATTTGGTTCATAAAAATTTTGAGAGATGATATCTCGAAAGTTCGACCTTAGTGTTAAACAGTTCGAGCGGGCTCCAAGTTGAATTTATAAAGTGAGATTAACGCATGAGAAAGTTTTTACAGGGTGCGGTAAAAGTTCTTGTGATTTTTTGAATTACTGCATATAGTATTTTGACCATAATTCTTTAACCTTACATCCATTCCGATGATCTTGATGTCCTTAGATGGCTTGAATTTACAGCTATCCAATGACACCAAGACCATCGGAATTGCATGTAAGGTTAAAGAGTTATGGTCAAAAATACTATATACAGGAATTCAAAAAATCACAAGAACTTTTGCCGCACCCTGTAAAAGTCATTTGAGTCAAATCGCGGGTGCCAAAAACTTGTTCGAAGCTCAAAAACCCGATTTTAAATTGATTTTTTGAATTTTCTAGTCTGCCTAAAACACCCTAGATAATTTTGTTCGACAAAAATTTCTACCTGGCCGATGTATTTCAATATGGAGAACATTTCTAGCGTGATTTCGAAAAAATCCGAGAAACTTCGATTTTTGAGTCATTTTTACACGTGGGACTAGTTGAAGGGATCAAAAAAAGTTTTCTCGGATTTTTTCGAAACCATGTTAGAAATGTTCTCCGTATTGAAATACATCGGCCAGATTGAAATTTTAGCCGAAAAAATCTAGGATGTTCTAGACAGTTTAGAAAAATCAAAAAGTCAACGTAAACTCGGGTTTTTGAACTTCGAATAAGGTTTTGAATTTTTTAGAATGAATTTTGACTTGAAATGACTTTTTAAAATTTTTCCATGCGTTATCTTACTAAATAAATTCAATTTGGAGCGCAGTCGAACCGTTTAACAATATACCCTTTTCAAGTTCGAGTGTTCAAGAAAGTGTCTCGTAAATACTTTCTTACACATGTTTTGATTTTTAGCCATGGAAAAATTATTCTTCTTAATAGCTATTCTGTTAATAAATAAAGTTAAAAATCATTCTGATCGTTCGAAATCCGATGAATCCAATGAAGGTTCAGATGAAAAACATACGTCTACCTTTGCGAAACATAAGTCTACTCCGTTTATAACGAAACCGAGTGAACCTATACCAACATCCAGTACAAGCAATATACAAACGACCTATACAAGTAATAATAACAGTTATGATGATGACATAGGTTCGAGTGATCGCAATGATAGTTATTTCTTTATGGCCCTATTCTTAGCTTCTTGGGTGGGTATTGTTATTTATGTTGGAGTGTATTTTCTTAATAAATTTTTGACTCGAAGAAGAGCAATGCAACAACAGCTAACTCAACAAAATCCAAGAAATTCATCTAATTCAGGTAATGTTTCGGCTAATGTTTGTCCATGTAATGTTTTCAATGCTATTTTTTCAAAAAAATTTGATCAGTCATTTCTCACGATGAAAAATTTTTTCAACCGGATGAGAGAAATAAGCTTGGCGCAGTCGGTAGGACACCAGACGTTCTCAATGGTGGCGCGGGTTCGATCCTAGGAGTTCGTAATTTTGCATTTTTGCTATTCAATAAATTTGTTAAAGCGAACTCCTCATAAAAATTTCATAAGTGGAGAGACGGTCTACTAATAGACCCCTCCCCGCCCTTAGAGGCCTGACCCCCCTTCACTAATTTTCGGCCAGATGCCAAAAATTGGCTAAAAAATGGCAGTTTTGAGCATTTTTGTAGTGAAATTTTTGAAAAAATGACCCCGCAAATTTTCGAAAAAGTGGATCCCCTCTATTCACCTATGCCCCCGTTGTAAAATCCTGCCTATCTCCTGTTGATGAGTTTTTCATAGACGGGAAATACTCTATAATCATGAGTGTTTGAACGCCTCAACTTGTTTTAATTTTAATTATTTAGATAGTTCACTATCACCTGTAAGATTAAATGTTGAAGAATTACCTCCTCCCCCTTCGTACGCAGTTTATGAACAAAAAACAGATCAAGAACATCCACCAGCTTATAACGTTATAACATAAATAAAATAATTATGCCATTTCTTTTTGTACATAGTGGCCCAAAAAAGTGAATTTTGTGGTTTTTTGGGGCGGTATCTCACTTCATCCATTGGACACCAGGGACACTTCATCCACAAAGGACCACCAAGTTGTCCCTGGTGGATGAAGTGTCTTTTTTTGGGCATACTTTGTCCACGGCGCACCAAAGAGGAAAAAGTTGCAGATAAAGATAAAAAAAGTATAAAAAATTTTCGTCAATCGAATCAGTTCGCCGAACGTTTCAAAATGAGTACCATATCACGGGATTTTGGAGATTTTGACCCGTGGCCATTTAGCTGAATTCCTGAGATCATAAGGAACAACTTTGTAGAACATTACTTTTTATGAAAACCTTTTAAATTTTGAATTTTTTAATGTACGATATTTTCGTTTCAATACACAGACTTTTTATTGAGTCAGGGACATTTATTAAACTCTAGAATTGTTAAATGTAAACTTGTGTATAATAATTCCTTCACTTTTATATACCAAGTTGTATGTCCTCTACCATATGGCATAGGCAGTTTTTGAATCCAAGTGTGACAGAACTTGCGGTCTCCTTTTGAGTCGATTGGTGAAATTTTTTTTAAATTTTGACTCTTAACTGAACCATTTTTTGTGCTCCATGTGTCACATTTGAGAATTTTTTTGTCTCAATAACACTCCATGTACTTTTGACTCTAGGGCGCACCTAGGTAGAGAGTGATTTAGCTTTTGATCTCTTCTGTAAATAGTCTGTTGATTTCTTCAAATTGTGCTTATGATGTCAAATACATAATAATAAAAATCATATTCATATTCCAATACAATTTTCAACAATAGTGATAAGGACTTCTCCTTGGAAGGCATTGTCTTGTCGGAATCGATTTTTTTTAAACGTGCAAATATTCATGGTTTTTAAATTTTTTTTAACTGACAAGAGAATACCGGAAAGTGTCGGGAAAAAATTTTGAACTTTTTCCAAAAAATTTTCCCATAATTATAAGTGTATTTTTCTCATTCAAAAAACTATTCCTCCAAATTCAATATTCACAACAGTTTTTAGTGATCAATTTGAATCAGCTAAAAATCAAGTGCATAGATAGTACATCGCCTGTGTGCTGATATTATAGCCAACAGTCCCGAGTTCGATTTCCGCCTGAATCGAAATTTTTTTGCATTTTTGTAAAACGAGTTTTTTCAACCCTAGAATTAGGAGGAATACTTTTTTTCGAATCAGTACTTCACACTAAATATTATGCAGAAGGAATTTTTGAAAAAAATCGAAAAAATTTCCGGGCACTTCGCGGCATACATGTGTAGACCCCAGGTGACCCTATGTTTTTCACCTGGGGTGGATAAAAATCATGTTTTCACCGACCCCTTAACCCGATCTATGTGGGTCGGAAGGTCGACAAATTGAGGATTAATAGTCGAAAAGTCGGTTGCTTGGAGTAGCATATTTATTTTTGAAAAAAGAATATTTTTTAAATTTGTCAATCCTTTTTTTTGATTGCCAACTTTTCGACCCCATCGGGAGGGGGACCAAATGAGGGTTGTGGGTTTTTTGAAAGTTCCACCTGGGGTGCTATCCATGTATGCTTTGCGGTATCCCCTTGTGAAGCTGGATCTACAGGGTGTCCCAAAAAAACCGGCTTTTTGCGCTTTTTGGGCAAATTTTTCGAAAAATTTGTTTTTCAAAAACATCATTTCTAGGCGTAAAAATGGCTGAAAAACACGATTCCGGAGTCCAAAAAATTTTTCGACCCCAAAAAACCTCATAAAATGCAAAAAACACGTTTTTTGAAGATCATATCGACAAAAAATCGCTTTCTTTACTTTTTTTTCATATAAACACGTCTGATTCTCACCTATATACCGTTTTCGGGTACGGGGAACCGATTGGCGTTGCTTTTACTAAAATTTTACAAATATTTCATGATTTTTTAGAGAAAAATAGCACTTTCAAGGGAAGATTTGATCGAAATTAAAACTTTATTATCGATACGATCTTCAAAAAACGCGTTTTTTTGCATTTTATGAGGTTTTTTGGGGTCGAAAAATTTTTTGGACGCCGGAATCGTGTTTTTCAGCCATTTTTACCCCTAGATTTTTACCTATGTTTTTGAAAAAAAAATTTCTCGAAAAATTTGCCCAAAAAAGGGCAAAAAGCCGGGTTTTTTTGGGACACCCTGTAAAGCTTTTTCTCATAGTTTTAATAATTTTTTAAATCATCGCTTTTTGGTCATGACTAAAAAATTATTAACCACCTTAAATTTTTATATATTTTCCAAATTTTGGGCAATTAGTAAAAGTAGTACCGGTACTACTTTTACTAATTGCCAAATTTTGACGGTGCAATATTACACGTTTTCTCAATTTTTAGCTTATGAACAGTCTTAATCTATTGATAGCCGTCCAATTTATTTTGTTAATCGATGTAAGCGATACTACTTTGCCCAGCTCAACATTTCGTGCTTCAACAATAACCTATGAGCAGACAACAATACCCGATGAGCCAACAGACAACCCATACGACCAATTCAACTATGGCTGCGACATAGATTCCGGAGATTGCACCAAACATTGGATTATTACTGAAGTTAGCATTATAGGTGGTGCACTATCATTTTGTATCTTATGTATACTATTGCAAAACTGTAGAAATTGTTATTTGAGGAGACAACGACTGAAAAATTATAATCGACAAAATGGTGCAGCAAGTACAAATCAAAATAATCTGCCAGAATATGACTCGATTTTTGCAACACCTCATTCCTATTATGAACTATACACTATGAGGCGCACATATGGGCTAAGTTTGAATCCGAATGAGTTATTGCCACCCCCAGATTTTGATGCATCTTATTCGAATGGTCATATTAACGAGATGCCGAGTGAAAACGAAGTTATTTTAAATTTTATGGAATTATTACCACCCCCTCCTTCTTATATGGATTGTGAACAAAGAAGTGACATAGAAGCTCCACCAGAATATGCCTCGATAACTATGACATAAAATAGTTAGTTGATAGAAAAATTCCCGTTAATAAGAAACATTCGCAATTTGATACACTCTGATTTTGCCGAAACCGGGCTCAAACTGTTCCTCATACTCAATTTGATTATAAAATTTTTGGAATTATTGGCCCATACGGCTTCCTCAATTAAGTCATATGAGCGAGCCCTCAGAACATCGAAAAATAGCGTTTCTGAAGGAAATGAGAGGATTGAAAAACACCTTATCAGATTTTTTTCACATTTGCGAAAAAACAAGTCCGATAAAGGTGTTTTTCGACTCTCTCATTTTCTTCAGAAACGCTAATTTTCGATGTTCTGAGGGCTCTATATCCTCGGGGAAGCCGTATGAGCTGATAATTCCAAAAAATTTATGATCAAATTGGGTATGAGGAACAGTTTGAGCCCGGTTTCGGCAAAAATCGGAGTGTATCAAGTTGCGAGTTTTCCTTGTAAGTCATAAAAAGTCATCGCCCATGGTGAAGTAACAAGAGTCTCACTTTTCAACAAAAGGTCGAGGGTTTTAAATCCATCGAATTTCATCATTTTTGACCAAAAAATCGGATTTTTTTGCCAAAAATCGAATTTTGGCATTTTTGGCCCAAAATCGAATTTCATCATTTTTGGTCAAAAATCGCGAGGGAAAATTTTTTGAAAAAAGCCGTTAAAGGAAACCCTTCAAAAAAATTGTCCTTTCATTTTTCCTTTTGAATTTTTTTACCGTTCATTTTTTCCCTTGAAACACTATCCACTGACATTGTGAACCACTGGACCGCAGGTCCGATCTCACTAAGAACAGTGACCCTATGGCTTGGTGGATATTGTTTCTAGATGAAAAATGATAGACAAAAATTCTGCAACTAATTTTATGTGAGGCTTCTTTTAATAACTTATTTTTGAATAGGTAAAAAAATTTACGTACTGTAGAGATGGAGCCCCCCACCATTTGAGTGCAAAGTGAGACGGTTGTCACTTCTCCATTGGACGATGGCCTTTTTCTCTTGACAAAAATGCCTTATTCTTGGATAGGGACTAAATGCCCCGTGCTTCGACTATATGTCTAGGCCTCTGCTCAATTCTGAGAAAATTCTTAAGAGTTTGATATTTTTCATTTTTTAACAAAATTATCAATATTCCATTAAAACTACCATTTTGGTCAAAAAAATTCGTCTAAGTTTGCTATTTTTTTTACCTTGGTGTTCCCCTATCCATGTATGTAAGTGCTTGAATATAATGATCTCATATTGTAAAATTTTTACTTTTTACATAAATTTTTTATCAAATAATAATCTATGCGCCGTTTCAATGAGAGAATGAATCGAATAGCATATGAAAAGTTGTTATACAATCTTATACAAGAGTTCCACTTTTGCGATTTTCTTGAAGTTTTTAAATTTTCTCTAAAATAATCCTATAGGGGTTTTCTATGCAAGAAATCGATTGCGCGCATTATCTGTCATGGAAAACGCTTTCTTGACCCTGTATTAGCCTATTTTCGCTTCAATATACATATCTTCCCTGAATCTTTCCCTGAATCCTATATATTTTACAAATATGATTCACGATGATAAATTTTCCGGTTTTTCTCATTTTTGTTGACAGAAATATCTATGTATATAAAATTTATACAAGCCCAAAACAGAATGAAATATCCCGGTTAATCTCGGAGAAACCAGCCAAGAACACTTTTTTAAATTTAACTTGATTAGTTTTGCTATTCTTTCAAATGCATGCTGTCATTAAAATCAAAATGGTCATAGCCATTGAAATCTAAAAGCATTCAAAAAAGGTACAGTCAACGAACGATCCATAGAAACCTTCCATGAATACAACATTTTTAATGTATTCCATATTTTACCTATGAATTATTATTTTATGAGGTAAACGTTTAAAAGAATACGAGCTCTATTTGTAAATTAGCCTAAAAAAATTTGTGTCAATTGTTTTCAAAAATTGTAATAGGTACCTCTTTCAAATTTTTGTTCATTTAAAAAAATCGTCCTCGACTTTGACAGAAAACATATGTACCTATTCTCCTCATTAAATAATGTGAGCAATTGCTGTTTGAAAACGATTTTCATTCATTCAATAAAAAATCCGAGTTATTGTCTATGAGTTGAGTTTAGGCCTATTTTTATGAGTATTGTTGAGTTTATGATAAAAAATTTTGAATTGTATATTTAAATTTGTGATGCGTAGTCTTAGGTAAGTATTTTATATTATTACTAGGGTTGAATAGGGTGATCCCCAATTTATATCGGTACGGGTTGACCCAAGAGCGAAGCTGGGGGTCCTGTATGGGAGGCGAGGGCACTTACCCAAAAAGGGCTGATTTTTCCCAAAAAACATAAAGGGCACCATTATGATTAGGGATTTTTTTCGGGTGGTGGCCCTAACCGAAAAAATTGTTCGGTTTCGGTCCCACCCAAAAAATTTTTTGTGGTTCCGAATCCACCAAAAATTTTGGAGCTACTTCGCCACTTATACCCCATTGAACGTGGTCTAAAATCGAAAAATTTTATTTTTCGAAATTTCTTCAAAAATGATCCTGTTAGTAGGGAGGCGTAGCCAGGATTTTCTGGCAGGGGGAGGGGGCTAATCGAGTAAAATGACCAAAAATGTTGAAAAAATCATAAGCTACCCCCGGAATTCAAACGGTATCAATCCCTTCGCTTCAATACACAAACACGTTTAAAATTATTATGCAATTTTGTATGTCAAATAGCTCCTCAGGGTTGTCGAATTGGAATTTACTTCTAAAGCAAAAAGTGGTTGCCCCAACGTGAACTTTTTTTTCCACTTTTCAACACAAATTAGTTTTAAAAGTGGACTGGTCCTTTAAGTAGAAACAGCGCCGCAAGCGCGAAATTTTCTTGAAGTTGCCATTTTAAGCTGAAAATGCTCAGAAAATAAAGAAATTTTGATGGAAAAAGTATGAATTTGATGAAAAAGTGTTTACAAAATCTTTTGTGCCTGTCGGGCGGAAAGAACATAAGGGGGAATCGAATTTTTGGAAAAAATCGAAAAAACATAAGGGGACTTATATTGGTTCCCAAATGAATATGTTTAGAAAGCGCATTATATTCATCCCTGTCCTAATTGGTGTATTTTTGTTGCTATGCTACTTTTTAAGTGATGCAGGGATTTTTGATGATACATTTTCGTTTCTTAAAACATCAAAGATTATACCAAAGGATCAAATGTTGAAACAAATAGTATCAATTCCTTATAATGATCCAAAAATTGATGAAATTTTACAAAAATTACAATTGGATGATCTCAATAATGTGACATATCAAAGCCAAAATTCTACCTCATTCAAAGATTTGGTTATTGTTACAGCGTTTTCTTTTAGTCATATTTATGAAGCGGAGTAAGTTTTTGTTTTCTTGATTGTTTTCAAGTGCTGCTCGACTCGCAGGTTCGGGTGAAGACAATTACTCCTCTCCCATTCCCTCGACACCCCAATGTACATAAGGATCAGTTAGGATACTAAGAAACTAAGAACACCAAGTATTTACCAATAAAAGAAAATACACCGCCAAGTATTTACCAATTAACGGGCATCAGTTGTAGGTCTCGGTAGCACAATGGTAGTGCTCTTGGACCGTAGCCAGGAGGTTCGAGTCCTAGTTGGGTCCGAAAACTTTTGTCCAATTTTATACTGCCTGAACTAAGACTCTCAAGGTACCTAAGAGTAAGTAAGGATCCTGGGCACTAAGGTCTCCAATTTACCTAGAGCTCTGATAGGATGTAGGACCAAGACCCCCAAATTACCTAGAGCTCAATTAGGATCCTAGGGCGCTAAACTTCTAAGGTACCTAAGACTCAGTAAGTATCCTGGGTAAATTTTGACCCTTGTCTGCACCTTTTTGCTCCTTATTGCTCCGTGATGGATGCAGCACCCAGAGTGCTTTGGGGTGGTGGGTGCTACACCTTTTCGGGCCTTGTTCCAAAATGCGGTCACCACGGGGGTGAATACCAAGGTGATCTATCTATTGCAACTTATATGAATTCAAAATTTTAGAAAATCTTGTCGTTCAATTTCTTCTCATAAACAGCTTAAGAATATCACAATCATAGCATATATACTGGAAAATTTAAACGATTCTTTTATCGATTTTGACAAATATCGCAGAAACTGCCCTTTTGTCGAACTCCAACCATTCCCATTCCAAGACTATCCTTTTTATGTCAAGCAACTCTATGAATATCGATGGAAAAATTTAATCATAGCTGAAGTGTTGCGTAAACATGATTTAATAATTTATGCAGATTCTTCTGTTATATTTAAAGAAAGTAATACGACAAGTTTTGAAGTAGGTTAGAAACAAATCGACAATTGTCACATACAGAACTTCAGAAGTTTATTGAAGATGCAAGTTCATTAAAGTATGATATTGGAACAATTTTATTGTCGACCACAGGGCATACAATCAAAGCAGCGACTCACCCGGGCATGTATAAATATTTACCGATTGATGATACGATAGTGAGTATTTTCATAAAAATTTATATTTTTGCCCCAAAATGCAATTTTTTTGGTTAAATATATGTATTGAAGTGAAAATATGCTAATACAGGCTCACGGAAGCGTTTTCAACGTTCAGCAATGTGCGCAAACGATTTCTCGCATAGAAAAACATCCTCAATGGGGTTATTTTGGTGAAAATTAAACAGCGCAAAATTGCCATTTTTGGGGCGTCTTGTGGCTTGTTGCTGAACTCGGAAAATGGAAAACGGAAAATTTCGGTTTTTTTACATTTCCGTCTTCTATTTTCTGATTTCCATAAAAAATGTGAAAAAATATTGGAATTTCACAATGGAAGACCATTATGTTTTAGAAAATGGACTATCAAAATCCATAGTTCGTTTTTCCCCAATATGGAAAACGGACGATGGATTTTGATAGTCCGTTTTCGTTTTTCCACATTTTTTATAGAAAACGGAAATTTTTCAAAAAAAATACCGAAATTTTCCATTTTCCGAGTTCAGCGACAGGCCACTGTAGTTTTGGGGGAGGGGTCTACTATCAAACAAATTTTAAAATCGTGAAAATTTCACAATGGGAGAACATTATGTTTTAGGAAAATTATTTCATTTTTTGGATTTCGGGGGATCCATAGACCTCTCCCTACGTGTATGGTCACATCAGAGGAATACAGGGGATGACTCTGGGACTGTGGGATTTTGAAACCCAAAATGAGATTTTTTTTAAATGTCTTATAGGCAGAATCAAATTTTCTTGTTAAGTAATTTTTTTAGTCATCTAAAACCCAAATGTATGGTGCTACTGTCATGTTATGGCGAAAAACACCTATGTCTATGCAAATTTTAAAAACCTAGTCATATGTAGCCTGTTGCAAGATTGTATCAAGCCAAAAGGCTCAATACTAAGGTGCAATCAAGTATAATTTTTGTGACAAATATTTTTATTTGTAAAAAATATTTTAGAATTTATGGAAAGGTATATATGCCGATTGCCATAGGTTTGACCAATCAGCGGTAAATATCTTATTAGCAAATGCAACAAACAGTAATACTAGTCGATATATGAATGTTAGTCCATTGTTTAGCATAGAAAGGTTGTGATTTTTTAGAGAATAAATTTAAATGAAGAAAAGTGAGTGAATCGAGAATGAATCATATCAAAGAAAAGATTCTAATAAGGGAACGGCACCAGTTGATGGTATGATTTTCCAAAAAGTTTGCTATAGATAATTAGAGTACCACGAGATACATTGAAAAAATAGTTTTAGCTGATGACGGGGTTAGCCAAAAAGTTACGGTTGGAAACAGTGGGGGGGGGGGGTTTAAAAAATTGCTTTTTTTGGAAACATAATTTATAGATGCCCCATTATACTTTTTATATAAGAAGATACTTTTTGTACATATTTTAACTATTTACACAAGCAAAAAAAACTATATATTTTACAAATATGATTCATGATGATAAATTTTCCGTTTTTTCTCATTTTTGTTGACAGAAATATCTATGGATATAAAATTTATACAAGTCCAAAACAGAATGAAACATCTCGGTTAATCTCGAGAGATCAACCAAAAACACTTTTTTAAATTTAAGTTGATTAGTTTTGCTATTTTTTAAAATGCATGCTGTCATAGGATTTAAAATGGTCATTGTTATTGAAATCTAAAAGCATTTAAAAAAGGTGCAGTCAACGAACGACCCGTAGAAACCTTTCATGAATACAACATTTTTAATGTATTCCATATTTTGCCTATGAATTATTATTTTATGAGGTAAACGTTTAAAAGAATACGAGCTCTACTTGTAACTTGGCCTAAACAAATTTGTGTCAATTGTTTTCAAAAATTGTAATACGTATCTCTTTCAAATTTTTGTTGATTTAAAAAAATCGCCCTCGACTTTGACAGAAAACATATGTACCCATTCTCCTCATTAAATGATGTGAGCAATTGCTGTTTGAAAACGATTTTCTTTCATTCAATAGAAAATCCGAGTTATTATCTATGAGTTGAGTTTATGGCCTGTTTTTATGAGTATTGTTGAGTTTATGATGAAATTTTTTGAATTTTATAGTTAAATTTTTGATGCGCAGTATTAGGTAAGTATTTTATATTATTACTAGGGTTGAATAGGGTGATCCCCAATCTATATCGGTACGGGTTGACCCAAGGACGAAGCTGAGGGTCCTGTAGGGGAGGCGAGGGCACTTACCTAAAAAGGGCTGATTTTTCCCAAAAAACATAAAGGGGACCATTATGATTAGGGATTTTTTTGGGCCTTTGGTCCAGTGATGGCCCAAATTGAAAAAATTGTTTTTTTTTGAAAAAAATGCACGTTAAGTGATCTCGTTAATCCTTAGTAGTACCGATTATATCCTTTTAGTCACAAATAAATATTTGTGTTTTATATATATTTACAAATAAAAAATTTTCGTCAAAAAATTGATGATTTCAAAATAAATATGTTTAGAAAGCGCTTTATATTCATCCCTGTCCTAATTGGTGTATTTTTGTTGCTATACTACTTTTTAAGTGATACAGGAATTTTCGATGATACATTTTCTTTTCCTAAAACATCAAAGGTTATAACAAAGGATCAAATGTTGAAACAAATAGTATCAATTCCTTATAATGATCCAAAAATTGATGAAATTTTACAAAAATTACAATTGGATGATCTCAATAATGTGACATATCAAAGCCAAAATTCTACCTCATTCAAAGATTTGGTTATTGTTACAGCATTTTCTTTGAATCATCTTGAGGAAGCGGAGTAAGTTTGACCCTTGCCTCACCTTTTTCTTCTTTGGTGTGCCGTGATGGATGCAGCACTCAGCATGCTTTTGAGTAGTGGGTGCTACACCTTTCCGGCCTTGTTCCAATGTACGGTAACTAAGGGGGTGAATACCAAGGTGATCTATCTAAATAAAAAAGACTTTTGGGTGTGAGATCGAACCCGCTCCCTATGGATGAAGGCCGAGTACGTTAACCAATCGGCCATGAGTCAAACCCCATATATGATTGCAACTTTATGAATTTAAATTTTTAGAAAATCTTGTCGTTCAATTTCTTCTCATAAACAGCTTAAGAATATCACAATCATAGCATATCTACTGGAACATTTAAACGATTCTATTATCGATTTTAACAAATATCGCAAAAACTGCCCTTTTGTCGAACTCCAACCATTCCCATTCCAAGACTATCCTCTTTATGTCAAGCAACTCAATGAATATCGATGGAAAAATTTAATCATAGCTGAAGTGTTGCGTAAATATGATTTGATCATTTATGCAGATTCTTCTGTTATATTTAAAGAAAGTAATACGACAAGTTTTGAAGTAGGTTAGAAAGAATCGACAATTGTCACATACAGAACTTCAGAAGTTTATTGAAGATGCAAGTTCATTAAAGTATGATATTGGAACAATTTTATTGTCGACCACAGGGCATACAATCAAAGCAGCGACTCACCCGGGCATGTATAAATATTTACCGATTGATGATACGATAGTGAGTATTTTTCATAAAAATGATATTTTTGCCCCAAAATAAAATTTTTGGTTTTAGCCAAAAAAATTTTTCTCGGATATGCCAATAAATCTTTTTATTTTTTGCATAAACGTTCCCATATATAGAGCTATCTTTATGGAACCTACTATCAAACAAATTTTAAAATCGTGAAAATTTCACAATGGGGGACCATTATGTTTTAGGAAAAGTATTTCATTTTTGGATTTCGGAAGAGGTCCATAGGCCCTTCGCTACATGCAGTAGAGTATTCAGGGGGTGCGAAGGGGGCGATCGCGCGCCCTCGAAACCGAAAATTTTCTTCACAAAAATGAAAAAATAAGGAAAATTTTGAAAAATTTCATCGAAAAAAAAGAGGTTTCGCACCCCCCGAAATCGAAAAAATCAAAATCCTGGATACGCTACTAAATTTCGCACCCCCACCCCCAAATTTGATCCTAGATACGCTACTGGCTACGTGCATGGCCACATCAAAAGGGTTCAGAGGAATACAGGCGATGAGTATGAGATTTTGGGACCCAATATGAGATTTTTAAAAATAAGATGTCTTTTGAGCAGAATCAAATTTTCATGCCAAGTCAAGTAATTTTTTTAGTCATCTAAAACCCAAATGTATGGTGCTACTGTCATGTTATGGCGAAAAACACCCGTTTCTATGCAAATTTTAAAAACCCTAGTCATATGTAGTCTGTTACAAGATTGTATGAAGCCAAAAGGCGCAATCCTATGGTGCAATCATGAAGTATAATTTTTGCGACAAATATTTTTATCTGTAAAAAATATTTTAGAAATTATGGAAAGGTATATATGCCGATTGCCATAGGTTTGACCAATCAGCGGTAAATATCTTATTAGCCAATGTAACAAACGGTGATACTAGTCGATATTTGAATGTTAGTCCATTGTTTAGCATAGAAAGGTTGTGATTTTTTAGAGAATAAATTTAAGTGAAGGAAATCTAGAATAAATCATATCAAAGAAAAGATTTGGCATACACAAAATGGAACAATCGTTCAAACAACACAACATGCACATAACTGCCCCCTCCCAGGGCTAGGGGGAAGTTATGTGCATTAACTGCGCAGTCAATTTGAAACTGCATTGCGCAGTTTCAAACTGCGTTTTTTTCAAAAATTCAATTTTTTTCATGAAACGAGAGTGGGCGCATTCGATTCCTCGTCAAAAATTACTCCAGGACGTTTAGTGAAGTTTATTTGACGTGCTGAAATGTACAGGAAACACGAGAAGATGGCATTTTTTCAAAAATGCCGTTTTCTAGGGTTTCCTGTGCGTTTCAGCACGTTAAATAAACTTCACTAAACGCCTTGGGATAATTTTTGACGAGGAATCGAATGCGCCCAATTTCGTTTCATGAAAAATTTGAATTTTTGAAAAAAAACGTAGTTTGAAACTGCGTATTAAAAGCGCAATCACCAACTGCGCAGACTGTTTTGCACATGACTAGGTGGGAGCTTTGGGAGGTCCATTTTTAAGACTATATTTATTTAAAAAGACATTTTTAAAGCATATAGTAAGTATAAGCTCCCACCAGCCCCCAAAACTCCCCTGGGGCTTTCGGGAACCGGGGCCGGCCCCTTTCGACCCCTGTTAAGGATGTCATGCTGGACCACCCTGTACGTCTATAATGGTTTTAACTAAACGTTTTTTATTTTTTACAACCAATGAAAAAATTGAGCAAAAAGAACAGAAAATACAGTATAGGACATGTTATTCTAACACAAAAAATTATTTAGTAACAGGCTTGCTGAGAATGAGGTAGTCACAGTCATCTTCTGGATCTGGACAAGTGAGATCAGTGGAAAACCCGTTTCGGTGGAAGAACCCAAGTGACGGTGCATTGAAAGCAAAAACAGTCGCCATAACTTTTTCCATACCCGCTCTAAATTGCTTGCATTTTAGTAGGCTAAAAATGGAAACCTCACTTTTTGGCCAAATTTTCCAAAATTTGAAGCAGTAAAGATCCAATTCCTTTGTTTTGATAAGACTTGTCGACTTGAAGTTCGTAGCTAAAATTTGCATGCATGAATGTTTGTGTATTGATACGAAAATTGATAATTAGATTTTCGTGTCAATAATCAAGCATACCAATAAACAACAGGAACATCATTGTCCATATCGAAACGATAATGTGTATAACCAATGTGTTTCTTTTTCGAATTTTTGACAATTATATAACGAGCAGTAGTGGCTTGGAGCTCATGCTTTTTCGAATTTTCTTCAAAGCCCCAATTGGATCGAGTATACCTGAAAATATGCGAATTTTGACAGGTCAATAGTTTAAGAATTTTTTTGGCTACCACGAAATTTTTTATTGAATCAGGCAATGTGTACATTGAAACGAAAAGAAACGTGGATCCTTATATAGCTATTTCGATGCATCCCTGCATAGTCGTATGGCGGGAAAATCAGGATTAGTTAGTACCAATCCTTATTTTCACGCCTCATTCAATAAAAAGTTCCGTGGCAGCCAAAAAAATTTTCAACTATAGAGTCATTTGAATTGATATGAAAAAAATTGGTTTCAAGTGAAATTTAAAAAAGTAATTATTGAAGGTTTAAATTCCTCGAACATTATTTTTGTCTCTAATCTCTATTACGCTCACATCTCTTTCATGTTCTGGCAAAATAACTCAAAAATCCACAAATTCTGAGCGTCATTCAAATGAGTTGCCCAATAGAATTCCAAACTTAACGGCTCGCTAAAAAAGATTAATGTATAGAAAGGACAAAAATGGGCTTACCCATCTCTCGTCTCAATTTTTGCCGGTAAACATTTCAGCTGTTCTATTGGATTGGGCATTTTTGAAGCCTTTTTGACATTTTTCTTTCCTGCTTCCAATTTCATCTTTAGTAACTATGGCTTAAAGAAATGCAAAAAATTTTTCTCCAAAATGAATCATTAGGGATATTTTTATATGAGAAATCGATTGCACGCATAGAAACCCCTTGAAAACACCTACCAGACCATGAAATATCCAATTTTCGTATTTTCAAGTAGGAATTCCTACCGAAAATAAATGAAAATTACAAAAATCGTATATTTAATGACTTGGGAATCGTTTTCAAGGGTTTTCGATGCGCGAAATCGATTTCTCGCATAAAAATACCCCTGAGTAATTTTGGAGAAAAAATTTTTTTGGAAAAACAAATGAATGGCGGTTTTTTGAAACACCCTGTAGAGCTTTAAGTAAATATTTACGGTATTTAACCGAAATTAATTTAAGAAATCATTTACA
The DNA here is from genome assembly GCA_034698545.1 of Acrobeloides obliquus. Lineage (NCBI taxonomy): Eukaryota > Metazoa > Nematoda > Chromadorea > Rhabditida > Cephalobidae > Acrobeloides > Acrobeloides obliquus. Next base: position 20,816 of record JAQGBS010000372.1, read on the forward strand.
ATATTTATTTTCAATCGAACTAGCACATAGAATTCTATAAAAATCGTAGACACACATAATAATCAATCAAACATAACCTTATATGGCTAATAGAAAATATACATGACTTTTTTTAATGCATGAAATAGAATTTTCATTAACTTTCAAATTAAAAAGGGGAAGTTATAGATCTCTTATATTTACGCGTGGAGAAATCTCACAAAATTGTCAGTAAATATATCATATTCAAAGCAGATTCTAATTTTCAAAGGCTGAAAAAATTATACGATCAATCATTTTTGGACGTTAAAGATTCCAAAAATTAATATCCTGTTTTTTTGACATACACAATAACGGAAATGAACGATCGTTCAAATAACATAAAAATGGAACGACAAGAACAGGATGATTTCAGGTCTCGGCTCCTAAAAGAAATTTTGATATGATATCAGACTTTTTTTACTTGGGATAAAAAATTGAAAAAAAAGTCTTTTACGCTATCTAAAAATTCCTTAAAGGGGCTGAGATATGGAGAAAAAACCGTTATTGTGTATGCTATTTTTTGCTCATTTTATACATAAATATACTGCTTTTTCAGCTGTGAAATTCTATAATCTCCTTTTAAATTTTAAATAATAGATCAAAAATTAATATACACTTGAGCAAAAATGATCCTATTATATAAAACTACAAAACATGACACTAATAAATTTATATATTGAAGCTTTCGCCACACCCGCATGTTCCTTTTATATTCGGATTCTTAAAGACGAATTCAGAAGCTAACCGGTTTTTTACATAGTCCATTTCACTACCTAGCAAAGATAACTGAGCTTTAGAATCAATCCATATTTTCACTCCATCCTAAAGAATAGAATTAGCTTTTTATGAAGCGAAAAAATGCTAACTTGTTCGACTTCTTCATCAAATTTCCCTTTCTCATTAGCATAATCCAATGTATAAGTCAATCCATTACAACCTCTGGTTTGTAATCCAATCTATAAATTTTGGATATCAGTACGAATCAGGGTTCCCAGATCTTAAAATTCGCATAATTAATCGAGCAAGTAGAATTTTTTCAGCGGAGTTTGTGAAGAAACTTTTTGAAAATTCGTACTTTGACGATACAACTTGAACCCGATTAATGATCGAATAAGTCTGGGAACCCTGGTATAAATTTAAGCTCTTCTCAAAACTGTTACAGTGTTCCAAAAAAACGTCATTGGGTTATTTTATGCAAAAAATTTTTCCAAAATAACTCATTGAGTATTTTTATGTAAATCGATTGCGCGCATTAAAAAACCTTGAAAATGCCTCCTACACCAGGAAATATTCAATTTTCATATTTGTTCAGTTATTTCGGTAGGAATTCCTACTTGAAAATGGAAAATAGGATATTTCCTTGTCTGGGAGGCGTTTTCAAGGGATTTCGATGCGCGCAATCGATTTCTCGCATAAAAATACCCCTAATAAGATATTTTGGAGAAAATTTTCCGCTAAAAAATGACCAAATGGCGGTTTTTTGGAACACCCTGTACCTTTAAAGCTTTGGCATCTGGTTTTGCAGATAGCAATTCTTGTACCCGTGAAACTGCTTCTGGTGTCAACGTAATCGCAACTCGTCCCTTTGCCCATGGTTTAGCGGCTGTACTACGGACTACACGTGCAGTAGCTCTCAATAAACTACTGACATACATTCACTAACAAAGGTGCTTAAATTTGAATGTCATAAAAAAATATTTTTAAAGATACTGAACAGTATAAAACTATAAAAATCAGACTCAAAAACGAAAGTTAAAAACTTTATATTTGATTAAAATAATAAAACACAACAACAAAAAACAATTGGCCGCTATTAAGGCATATAAAAC
>JAQGBS010000373.1:0-22663 GCA_034698545.1 Acrobeloides obliquus
CCTCATCTAGAAAAACCTAAGAATCAACGGTTTTCTCATAAAAATCCGAAAATGTTTGATTTTCGCTTCAATACACCTACCACCTTCCTTGAATCAGGGCCAAGGAAGCATTTTCACGGTTCGGGGATGCGCGCAATCGATTCCCTGCATCAAATTACCCCCGATAGGGTCATTTTTATGAAAAATTTTTTTCTCCAAAATAGTCGCAAAATGCACCCCCCCCCTTTAAGGTGACGGAGATAGCACAAACAAATAGATAAACAGACATACATAGCGCGTTTAATATTTAAGTATATGGGGAAAACAGAGCGTAACTTTTATCTATACGTTGCTAGGAACATTTTAAGGTCAAAATTATAAAAATTGGATTCTGCCAAAAGATATAAAACTTTTAAGGTCGCGAAATCATCTAAAAATGAGACTATTTTTCAAATATTTGAAAAACGCGAATATCTTTCAAAAGTGGCTTCAAAGTTTCGTTTTTATCTCAGCTACAAACTGCAAAAAAATGGTTTACAAAAATCTGTGTTAGAAGTTGAGATACATGCATTTTTGTATACATGCCTTTAATGGCAAGGAGCCGGAGAGAGATTTTGGTGAGTGCACACATTCCGGAATCATCAGAAACATTAAATATGCGGTTTTAAGACGAAATAAAACGATCCCGACCAGTTACCGCGAGTTTCCATTTTTTGCACACTTTGCCGTGCCGTGTTAACATTCATCAAAGTATTTCCGTGTTGTCCTTTCACTGAGCAAATAAACCTTTACTTAAATCAATATAAGTTTTCAAAAGTTCATAAAGTTTATTTTTAAGCCGATGCCTACACAAAAAATTCATATTTCAGTCATTTTAAAGAGGGCGTAAAATTAGTGAATAGGTCCGTAAACTAAATCCATGAAAAAAATACTGTGAACTAAATCATCTTTTTGAACGACTGAAATTCGATCCTAGTGTCGGAGGGAGGCATTTATGAAAGCATGATGAGGTGGTTATGACATGTTTGGGGAGGGGACAAGGGGAGGATCAGCTAAAAACATCCAGATCCATGGTGCTTTTAAGGAAATTTCAAAGAAAATTTTTTTGGCCATGGGTCAAAACATAAGGGTAACTACCTCTTATGATTTTTTCGCCCGGCTGTTTTATGAAGAGGTGTTTTCAAAATTTTTCTTTTCCTTATCAGAGCAACGGACCACTACTCCACAACGGACCATACATGCCATGTTTCTAAATTTGACCTTGAACTAGTACCAACGACATAATTTTCGATTTTAAATTAATTTAAAAATTTATGCACAAAATTTTTTATTACTCGATATAAAAAATTAAACAATAACAAATCTCCACATATTTTCAACAGATTTACTAATTCCGATTCTTTTCGTCGCCTTATACGATTCCACTTTTACTCCATCATCGGAAATATAAAACTTGGGATCAACCGCCAAATTGATACCATTCTGAATTTTTGTGATGTTCAAGTGTCGACATAGCTTTCCAGGTCCGTTGATATGAGTACCATCAGAAAATTTGACATTTCGTATAAGGATAGCTCCAGGCTGACCGGTTTCTTCCACGACTATGCCAAGGCAGTGGTAAGCTCGAATGGAGTAGACATAGCTATACCCGGGTTCTCCGTAGATTATTGCACATCTAAAAATGAAAAAAATTTGGAATTATAAGTTAAACCAACAAAAAAGTAAAGAGAAAGTTTTGGTATGAAATTTAAAAAAATTACAGGATGGGGTATAAAAATTGAGATTTTTTGTGCATTTTTCGCGTAAAATGGTGCCTTTTTACTCACTTTTTATTGGGTCCCTTAAAAGCATGAGATGCTCCATCATCTTCTCCTCGATAAGCTTCAGTTTCCAAAATAACTCCTTTAAATTTTCCAAAATTTAGCGTTTTGCCTAGCAAATCTCTAGCCACATCGACAGCATAGCGGTTAAAAAATTCTCGGGGTAGCCTTGGTGTAGTAACCGCCAGGGAGCGAATTCGAGTTGGCTAAAATTTTTTGTTAAAGTTTGAATTTTGGGAGCTAGTGCACTTTGTTGGATTCATTTATCGTGAATCCAATTAGTCATCCGAAAGTCACATCTTCCTATAAAGGTTTTCTAATCGAAAATTTTGTAATTTAACAATTGCCAGTTTGTAAAACTGAAAAAGTATGTTAAAAAAGTAAAAACACAAAAAGTAAAAAAATGGTGGGCTTGAAGACATGGCTTTTTAATATAAAATACAAGCGAAGTTTTAATTCAAAAAATGAAAATTTTCAATATTTTTTATAAATTTTAACGCAAAAATAACATCACCAATGTGTTTCTCGACTAAAAAATCCTCAAATAGGATGCTTTTCGAATAATTTTAAATGGAAAAAATTGACTTTTGGATCACGATAAGTAAATACAACAAAGTGAACTAGTTCTAAATTTTGGTACCTTTTTGATACATTCATCATAATTTTCTTCAACAAGTACCACTCCTAAATTACCCAATTTTTCTATCAGATCAGGGTTTTCTGGTAGCTTAACACATTTTTGTAAAATTGGATTTAGTATAGGAGCGACCTTTCTTTGAGCCGGCATGAAGATAAGGATTTCAAAGACTATAAAAAGAGATAAATTTTTTAGTCGAGTTTAAGAAAAGATTAATATTAAAACGATTGTTTTCGTGGCAGAATTTTTAAAGATCTAATCATGGATATAAAAAGTTTTTAATCTTTACTATAAAAAAATAACTTCAATAAATTTAAAAAAAAGTTATGTTGATATTTCATTTTTTAGAATTTCAACTTAATTTAGTTTTTGCGACTTTTCAAACAATTTTCACATTTTTTAGATGACAAAAAGATATAAAAATTTGCTTTGGGCGTTTTCAAGGGTTTTTTATGCGCGCAATCAATTTCTCACATAAAAATACCCCAAATGAGTCTTTTGGAAGAAAAAAATTTTCGCCAAAAAATGATCAATGGCAGTTTTTTGGAACACTCTGTATTGCTGCTCGCTTAGTGGCAAAGAAATGGTGTAAAATTATTGGTCAATATCAGTTCAAACTTCCATACAAAAAGTTACAACGTATGTATTATAAAGGTGGTAAAGAGATTGAAGAGGTTACATGGTCTTCCAATCTGGGGAAAGCACCCGTCCGATCTGGCAAGTTAAGCAATGTTGAGGTTCGATCCCCGCTAGAGTAATACTTTTAATTTTCGGGAAAATTTTTTGACTTGTTTTGCCGAATAAAATTCCCCCAAAATTCAACAGTTTTACTCTAGCAGGAGATCAAACTTGACAGTCTCAACGTTGCTTAACTTGCCACATCGGACGAGCACCTTCCCTATCCATTGCTCTATAATCCGTTTCCACCAATAATGGTAAAGACTTCTCTCACCACTTGTCCATCGCTTGCGATGGACAAGTGGTGAGAGAAGTCAACTGTCCGATCTGGCAAGTTAAGCAACGTGAAGACCGCCAGGTTCGATCCCACTAGGGAAAAATTTTGCTCCATTTTTTGCAAAAAAAATTTTTTGAAAATCAAAAGTTTTGCTCAAGTGGGATCGAACCTGGTGGTCTCAACGTTCCTTAACTTGCCAGATCGGACTGTCGGCTTCTCTCACGGCACATGTTCTTTGAGATGCAAACATTCAAAGTCGTTCAGCTTCTGGAGATGCTCCATCATTTGCTATTGCAACTGGTGTGAATGCACTATATGGCTCGTACTCGAAGCCGATGAAGCTGCGTTTAATAAACTAAGAACTAAAAAATAGAATTAAAATATCCACCCAAAAGGTCACCTCGTTCAAAAATCAAGCCAACATATGAAGGCGGATCAGAATGATGTTCGAAGAAGAGTCTCGCACATCCATTGAGCCAAGGAAAACCGTTTAGTGCAATTGAATGCGATTCATTAAGAAAGAGTACCCACAGAAACGATGCAATGAAACCAATACGATTGTTCATCGGGTAACTTCCATCCAGAGCATCCGCAAAAAACTGTGGATCAATTTGCGAAATGCGCTAAAAGTGAATTGTAATTACGGGTTCCAAATTCCGCGTAATAGTAATTGGAGTCGTAATTTATATTAAAAAAAGGAAAATTTTGGTTATTTTTGTTGGAAAAATGAATTTTGTACATTTTGGTGAAAAAATAAGAAATTTTGGTCATTTTGAGTGAAAAATTATAATATGAGATTAGGGACAATCATGAGTTTTAAAAAACTCGAAAGAAAAAAGACCCCGAGAATTGTGCAGAATAGGCCCGACAAATTCTAACAGAAAATTTTGGGCTTTACCGTGATTTTATTGAAAAAATAGACCAAAAATGGCAAATTTTTTGCAAAATCTGGTCTCTCAGACACATTCTGATCAGTGAGTTAGGACCCCTATTTGCCTCCATGACGGTCCTAGATTAGAGCTTCAAAATAGATTTCCTATTAGTACCATCCAGAATCTTACTTCATTGTTCGAAGCTCTTCGTAATTATGCGCAAAACGGCAGTTCTCATCATAAGGGCATTCATCAATCAATAACTTAGCCTCACACATAATCTATTAAATAATTATATATTTCGAATTTTAAATAAAAGTGAAAAAAAGACAAAGAAAAATTATTTCGAATATAAAAACCCTGGATAAAATTACTGTTTTATATTGATCTTCCCAAGTAGATCTTGCTGGACATGCGCCATTCAGAATTGGAGGAAGTCGGTCATTTACAGTTTCTTAATGCGATTATGACAAAATATGGCAATTTTTTCCCGATCGTACTGGTCCTTTAACAGGAAGATCTAAAAGGAGAAATTTTTTGTACTTTTAGAGCGAATATACACATGGATTTTGATAATTATTTTTTTAAAAGATGCCCAGACACCAATGTGTAAGAGACTGACATTCCTCTTTTTTCCGGAAAAATTCATATAGGGATCAAAAGAAAATTAATTTTTTACAAAACACCTTCATCGACTATAAAATATAGTGTAAGAAAAATAAATCAAACTAACCGGTAGTTAACTGGTCATCTACGTCTAGGTAGTCCATAAGCTCTGCGTTAGTTTCAACTTCTCCACGTATCTTTAACGTAATCCAATGCTGCACCAATTCTTCTATTGCATCATCTGTTTTTTCCTGCGATTTTCTTTGCTTTTTTCTAAAAGGAAACAAGATTAGAACGTTTGTCATAACGCGCGTTGGAACAAATCCGTTTGAACAAAATTTTCGTTTTTTGTTCGAACAAACTGTTTCGTCTCTGGCGCCACAGGTTATAACCGACTAGAGCAAAAAATTTTTAATTTTTTTTATCACTTCCGAAATGTTAACTTTGCATGATGTATGACGTAAGTCTATATTTTCTAGTTCAATGTGGAATCGTAAAACACAAAATTTTTGTGTGTTGAGCATCAAGCTTGCGCCCTATTTTCAAATAAATCCTTTTAAATATTTGATTTGCATGTATCACCATGTTATGCTTTGCTTAAAATGGGTGAAGGTTGTTTGTATAAAGTCTTTGTAAATCAAATATTTTTAAAGATTTATCTTTTCAAATAAATCGTTAAAAATATTTGGTTTATATGTATCACCATTTTATGCTTATCAAAATGGGTAAAGGTTGTTTGTATAAAGTTTTTTATAGTCAGAATATCTAGGTGAAATCTTTTAGATTGTAAATTGCACCCTCAACAACCATTTTACATTTCATTACCAGTGGCCGCGTTATAGGGGGAGCAATAGCGTAGGCAGAACGATCAGCTAGAAGGGGGGGGGGGGCACTTCCCCAAAAAGGCTGATTTTCCCCAAAAAACATAACCCTTATGTGTAGGGATTTTTAATTTTGCAGATGCCCTCCCCCCCCCCCACTGGGGGAGGGAGAGGGCATCTGCATTTTTATTCTTTAGAAATTCAATGCAATGGAACATTTGCAGAAGGTAATTCAAAAACGAAAACTACAAAACGGTGAAACTAGTCAAACAATTACAAATATGGCAATTTCTCCTCCACCACGTCCATCTCGCCCTCCTCGTTCAACAAAAGTCTTTAATGTAGCTGAAGAAGATTGGCAAAGGCATCTGACATTAAAAGAACGTATGTCGATTATGTGCAGTAGTGAATTCCTTGCTGATGTTGTATTTTTGGCTGGTCCAAAAGAAGAGGTAAAATTGTTTTAGTACAGGGTGTACAACAATCTGAATTTTTTTCAATCTTTGAGCGATTTTCTTCAAAAATTTTCAAATTTCTTTAATTTAAAATAACCTCACATGAGGGAGTGTTGCTAGAAATCGATTGCGCGCATTGCTGAACTTTAAAAAACTTTCAGATCCTGAATTAGTATATTACCGCTTCAATACCCAAATATGTCTTCCTTGAATCAGGGTCAAAGGAGCTTTTTAAGATTGAGCAATGCGCGCAATCGATTTCTCACATAGAAAAAACCACGTAGGGACATGGTAGAGGTTTGAAACTGTGCATGGCCAGGGGGCGAAAAGGTGCCATCACCCACCACCACCCAGGGTGGCATCACCCAAACCACTCGCTGGGTGAATCACCCATTTACCAAAGAGTCCCTTATGCTTTTTTACGATTTAATTTTGTTGAACAATGCTTTCTTTCTAAATGCTCAAAAAATGATAATTTTGAAGAAAAATGACGAATTTTGAAGGAAAAGATGAAAATTTTGGATATTTTTTCGTTTAAAAAATGAAAATTTTTGGTAAAAAATCATAACCGGATAATTTCTTCATTTTTAAAAAATTGGGGTCCATAGACCTTCTTCAATGAAGGCGCTAGGACCAAACTATTGGAGGGTCCACTTTTTGAAAATTTTAGTAAAAAATTGCATTTTTATTCAAAAAATATCATTTTTGAAAGAGATTTTGACCATTTTTGATGAAAATGGCATTTTTTTAGTGAAAAATTGGACACTTTTGCTGAAAAAATACGAAATTGTTGCGAAAATAAAATTTTATGTAAAAATATAAGGGACCATTAGGTAAATTTATTCATTTCTCTGATTTTTGGGAGTCCACGAACTCTGCGGACCCCACCTAGCGCCACCACTGACCACTTACCCACACTCCATGTAACTGCCCTTTTGCTATTTACATGCCTCTCTACCATAGATGGATAAGGGGTCGTAAAACCCTCTCGCGCAGCGCCCCAATTAAAGGAAATTTTGGCCTTTCGGCGCATGTCAATAAATATTTAATTTCGACTAATTGAGTTGTCTGATTTGCAATAAATATGTATATTGACACGAACGTGGCGAAAGTTATAGTTTGTTGGCAACGTGGCGAAAGTTGCTGTGGCTAACATGAAACGTGGCGAAAGTTATAGTGCCCTTTTTCGGGGCCTCACGGCGCAGGGATCATAATTATAACCCCCTATCATGTATGTCCTCTACGGAGCTTTTTCTGCATTTCTAAATGCTGCGTGCAGCACACATACGCAGCTTAGGAATAAACAACAGTTTAACAGCTGCAATCAGCGCTACTTAAAACATAAAAAAGGTAAGTTTTAACAAATTTGCCCTAAAAATTGTGATTTTCTCACAAATAAGTTTTTTCTAAAAAACATTGATTTACAAAAAAATCAAAATTTAAGGCAAATTTGTTAAAAATTACCTTTTTATATGTTTTAAGTAGCGCTGTTTGCAACTGTTAAACTGCTGTTCACGATGCTGCTTCAGCGAAGTGTTTATCACTGCGAATTGCAGAAAAAGGCCCTAAAATTAACTTGAAAATGTTTAAAAAATTTGCATAAAATAGCAAAAATCCAGTTTTTTGAACAACCTTCATAGCATATTTTTACTTTTCAGAAAATCCCTGCCCATAAATTACTTTTATGCATTGGTTCTTCTGTTTTTGCTAGAATGTTTACTGGACCACTGGCTCAAAAAACTAAAATAGAAACTATGTTACTGGGAGAAAACTACGTAGAAATGGTCAAGGTGCCAGATATTTCACCAGAAGCAATGAAAAGTTTGCTAAAATATATCTATACAGAAGATATAGAACTTGAAATGAGCTATGTCTTCGAAGTTTTGTATGCAGGTTATTTTATGTTTTTCAAATTCAAAACTCAGAATTACATTTAGCCAAGAAATATTTACTTGATAACCTAGGGAATGAATGCGCTAATTTTTTGGAGACTGAAGTAAACCCAGAAAATGTGTGCTTTGTTTTAAGCCAAGCACTTATGTACGAAAATGAGAAGTTGGTTAAAACTTGTAAAGAAGTTATTGAAGTATCCACGTGTGAGGTGATAATGTCGGTTGCATTTAAAAATATTGATGAGCAAACTCTCGGCTGCATTCTTCGAATGGATGAGCTTCAAATTGATGAATGGTCACTGTTTGAAGAAGTATGAGGAAATTTGTTTGCACAGGGCATACGTAGTAGTAATCCATATTTTCCAAAAATTTCGGGGGTGGGTTCAGTGCAGTAGGCAAGATTTCTCGACAGGGAGGAACATAACAATTTTTTAAATTTGCCTTATAAGGCAAACTTGGCTGCCGAAGGTCGGTCATATGTGGACTAGTGATCGATCCCGTCCCGATCCCATCCCGTCTCGAAAATCCCGGGATTTTTGGCATCCCGTCCCGAAATTTTTGAGCGAAACTCGATCCCATCCCGACCTTCCCAAACTCAGTCCCGTCCCGAGGCGGGATAAAAAATACACCCCTAAAAATAACCCTCCCCCTAAGTTTTTATACCCCTAAAATGGATTTTTAGGGGTATAAAAAATGAGTTAAATTTTTTAAAATATCCTGCGGTGCAGAAAAAATCACGCGCTAACAGGAGCGTGATTTTTTTAATCAATCTTTGAAAAAATTGAAAAAAATCACCTTGGTCCCCCTTTATGTTTTTTTTCAAAAATTTTCGAAAAAAACTGAAGGGGGGACCAAGATAAATTTTTTTAAAATCCCATCCCGTCCCGAAAATCCCGAGAATCAATTCCGTCCCGGATCCCGGAAATCCAGCCATAGCCCATCCCGAAAAATCTCGTCCCGGCCAATAGGTCAATCCCGAACTCGGGATCGAACACTAATGTGGACTTCATACATGATGACCCTTTCATCTAAGTCACTGGAAGGAGGGTGTTTAAACCTTCACGAAAGGGAGGGAGGAGGATTTTTTAATATTTTTGTAAACATTAATTACTAAATGACCCCAAATCTGATTTTTAAATATGAAAGACAATTATTTAAAAAATATGAAAAAACAAAATAAGAAAATTATAGAATCAAGACCAAGCCACTTCTTCTGAAAAAATAGTAATCCTTGTGAAAATAAGGAATAAATATCTAAAATTTAACTTTTAAATTTAAAAAAATTTTTAAATAATCTCTTTAGTAGCTTTTTAAAATTTGATTAATAATAAATGTTGCTAAAACTTTTTATCTTGAAATTTTGGCGGACCTTTAGTGACCTATGGCACACGTACACATTATACACATGTGTACGTGTAGTGTATGTGTACGTACACATTCAATAAATTTTATGTGTATGTGTACACATTCTAACACTAGACTTGATAAATTTGTAGGTTCTCAAATGGGCAAATAAAGAATGCAAGAGGAAAAAATTACCCCAGACACCCGAAAACAAAAGAAATATGTTAAGTTCATCTTTTTATTCCATTCGCTTTCCTGCGATGACTCAAGAAGAATTTGCTGCATATGCGAATAGTAAAAACGACAAAAAAATTATTTCTGTTTTTTATAAATTTAGGCAAGAATTGCATTCTTACCGAACGTGAACGCCTTGACTTAATGCTAACGTTTACATTAGGAAAGCTAAAATTAAATGATATTCCTTTCAATTCAAATCCGAGAATGCGAATGAAAGAAATTTCTGTGGCCCGGTTTAATTATACATCTACAAGAAGTTATGCTCAAAACGAAAAGCACAGCATTGGGTAAAACCATAAAAATAAAACTTTCAGGACTGTCCAAAGTGTGCAAAAATTGAGACAAGTGAAATTTTGCTGTAAACAGTATTCTTTTATACTGAATGCTTATAAAAGAACAGCTTCTCATGTTGCAAAAACAAAAAATAGACTTTCGCGAAATTTGTCTAAGTCCGAAGAAGCGGCAATTTTAAATTTTACATACACAAAAATGAATATCCCGTTGAAAACCCTTTGAAATTGAAAGAAAAAAGCCTTTCATATCGGGGGTTTTCTATGCGAAAAATCGATTGCGCGAAAATCGATTGAAATCGCTTCCCTGATTCATGAAAGAGATGTGTGTATTGGAGCGAAAATAGGCTAATATAGGGTAAGGAAGGGTTTTCAAGATTTGGCAATGCGCATAATCAAATCCTTGAATAGAAAACCCCCTATAGGGTTATTCGGGTGAAAGAATTTGAAAAAGTTGCACAAAAATTGCACTTTTTTGGATCACCCTGTAAAAGGGTGATTTCGCCTCAAATTGGGAGAGATTTAGCGTTTTTTACATAGGTACCAGTCTAATACCACAAAAATTGACCTAGATCTTTTACATCTCGATTCCCTTTAGCTCCGTGTATCTCAAATCGCTCTGAATCGTATTATTTCGATCCCAAAACCACTAGAACCAGTTTCTAGTTGATTTTATAGAGTTTTTATGGTGTCTCAACTTTTTGCACGTTTTGGTCGTGCTTTACCAATTATTTAAAGTTTCTCCGTTCGATGGTCTACAAAAATTTGGCTTACTGGCATAGGTATCTTCGGAACTCAAAATGCTACAGGTATCTTTGGAACTCAAAATGCTACAGAACCTACCGACATTACTATTAGTGTATGTTGTGCATATTTTACAAACATAATTTTATTAAATATTGGGTTGTTCGATAAATTATGATAGTTACTTTTTGAGTATATTTTGCTAGGCAAAATCAGTTTTGATGAAAAATATTTTTCAGGATAAGGTAATGATCGTGCAGTTAACTTTTTGAATAGAGCAAGTTTTCGTGTCAATAAACAATTTGTTCAAAATGGTCCACTTTAGAAACAATCTTAAGATGTTGATATTTAGCTATTGAAGTCCATATATAATATAACAAAATTTTCGACATTCATGGGGTTTTTCTAGACGATGAAAAAAACTGCTACTTTTGAACTAGACCCAAGGTGGTAAAAAACGAATTTTCAAAAAACTTTTCCAAATAGGCTGAAACTTTAGATTTAAAAAATTTGTCAGGGAGCAAAAAATTTTTGCTTCTTGAAAATCAAAAAAAGTTTTTTTTATCAAGTAGCGAAACCTGCGGGCCCAAACTTTTCTTAACTTGCCAGATCGGACGGTCGACATCCTTATCATTGCACTATGAGGCGACAACCATAGGTCACCAGTAGGGGGGTACACCGGTCCCTCAGGATGGATGGATGAATGGCCTTTTAGGGGGGGGGGGGTACATGCATACATGAACAAGGAGGGAGGACAAGCTACCTCGAGGCTATATGTTGTCGACCAAAAAAAAGGTCGATTTTTTCAAAAATTTATATGATGAATGAATTAGGGGGGGAGGGTGCACGAACCCCCCATGATGGATGGATGAATGACTATAAAGGCGGAAGGTCCGAGGATGAGTGGTAGGGGGGGGAGGGTACTGTACCCCCTCCCCCTTGGTGACCTATGGTGACAACTGTTTGCACTCTTCTCGTGGAACAGTCTATAGCAATATTTCTCAAAAAGAGCTGCTATAATTTATCGAACAATTTAATAATTTAGGTTAGTAAAGGAGATCAAACTTTGATTCAAGATATAAAAACCTTAGCAAGTTTATGTGTTTCAAACCAATCAAATTCATCCTATGGATCAGTTAAAGGGGAACATCGTCTAAATCTCAAAAGACCCATACTTATTCAACCTGGAGTCATGTATACAGCATGTATATGTATAAGCGAAGTAAATGTTCATAAGGAAATAAAATTAATCATGTAGAATGTGAGAAATATTGACACTGGGAACGCAGTTGTATATGGGAGATCAAATAATCCCGTCTATTATTATGGTAATAATGGACGCCAAAATGTGCAAGTTAAAGTGGAAAATACAAATGAATTATTAGAAGTAACGTTTGCAAATTCCGTTGTAAATTCTGTAACAAGCACAAATTCTGGTCAAATACCTTGTTTGTATTTCGGAATACCAGCTAATAAAAATGAATTAACTGGACCTAACATGGTTAATCATCAGGCTCGACAACATCAATCAAGGAATAATCAACATTTGCGTACCCTTTGTTGGGATTGAAAGCCACAAGAAGGCATGCAAAAAATGGAGATATTATTTTTTTAAAATTTTAATACGCTCAAGGCCGATTGTAACTGCGGTATATTCTAAGCTAGAATTTTATGCTGAACACAATCCTGCAAAAATAAAAATCCAAAAATTTACGGAACATTGGTAAAAGTGCACGTTTTAATTATGATCTTTTTGAATTTTTTACCCAATTTTCTAAGAGCTCCGAGTAGGTATTGAATTGGGAGCTCGTTGACCACTCGTTGGAAGCAAGGAATCTGCTCTACAATTATTATATAGAAAGCCATAGAAAGTTTTCGCTTCAATAAAAAGTTATAATTAAATCTTTGAAAAATATCCGAAAATGAATTTACACTAAATTTCAAAAAATTTAGATTTTCGACACGAAAACCTGATTTTCAGGCAAAATCGTCATTATTTTCGGATTGCCCATGATCGATTCTCTATAGCTGAAAAAAACATCATAGAAAACGGATGAAAAATGCGGTTTCTACTTAGGTTTTTTGAGCCGAACTAAAATTAAGATTTTGGGCTATTTCCTAATTAATGCTTGTGTACATATATATAATCCATTTAGTTCTCTCTTTCTAACGTTTGACTTGTTATTTTTGTTGGTGAAGAAATTTTCTTGATTTTTCTGTGATTCACTACATTTTTACTATATACAAATTTTTACTATATAATTAGTTTTATAATAACTAGCCCCGACATGCTTCGCGCCCCGATATTACGCCGATGATCAAATTTCGACGTCACAAACATCGGCGTTGCAGAAGCCGAAGTCTCAAACGTCAATATTATAAACGCCGACGTTACAGTGGGCATAGGCAACGCTAAGAGAGGGGGGGGGGGGTGGGCAGCGAGTCACGGCTCCCCGAAATTCGAAAAATTTCCCTCTTGATCCTTTCCCCATAGTCGAAAACCCCCTGAGTACAAAAAATCAGCCGATGAGAACTTTTTTGAAAATCGAATTTTTTCAATTTTTAAAGGGGTAACTCCCCTAATTTTTCAATTTTTACAAAAAAAAATTTCTAAACTGTTATCACCATCGTGTTCCCCATAGTCGAAAATCCAGGAGTACAAAAAATGAGCAGCGGAAATGCTAAAATAGCCGAGATACAGCGCCCCTTTGAAAAAATAGCCTTAAAAATTAAAAAAATTGAATTTTTAAATTTTTTGGGGGTCAAAAATGCCACTTTGAGCTAGTTGAAAACTAGTAGAAAAATCCATTTCGAATGATTTTTGAGCCATGGAATCAGTGCCATGGATACTGGCTACACATACCAAGGAGGGATGGCGCGCAAAGCATAAAAGGGATTCTTATGATTTTTGCTCTTTCGGCCTAAAGAGAGAAGGGTTCATTGCTCGGGGCATTCTAAGTAGTTACGGTTAGAACCCTTCCCGTTGAAGATAAAAGGTGTTTCATTTGCTTCTGCGCCATGTAGATCCGACATTTTTCTTTAGCCAGTGAAACGGACTAGATCATTTTCTTACAAAAATTTCTAGAAACGCTAAAACATGTCACAAGGAAGCCGTGGTGAACGATCAAATTTTGTTTCTGGTTCTAGAAACCAAGGAAATCCACAATCACCTAACACTAACATTAACAGATTCCCTCATCGAGGCAATACCCAATCTCGCGGTGGTGGAGCACAACAACGACCTTATGGTGGAGGTGATTATAGAAGAGGACAAGGCTTTGGTCGTAATATTACTAGTAGTGTTGAGCAACAAGGATATGGTTCGTCAACAGGCCAATACAGAAGCCCAAGAGTTAGAGGTGGGGCTGTACAACAAAGTGGTGGACATGCTCCTCCATCAGGACAACAAGGTTATCGAGGAGGTCATAGAGGCACGTTTGTTCAACGTGGTAGAGAAAGAGGCGAACATTCTCGTCAAGCATTTGAGCGTGAAGAACAACATGAAAACAAATTGAGTGTAACTAAAGTAAGATAGAAATAGAAAATTAAATTTGTAAAGTTATTTCAAAGATAACCTGATTTTCAGGCAACCGAAGATGTCGAACGTAAAAATATTGGAACTTTGGGTACGCCAATAAAAGTTCTTACTAATCATTTCAAAGTCAAGTGGGATAAAAACCTAAAATTGAACTCTTATCATGTTTCAATTTGGTCTATTTGGAAACCGAAAGATGACAAGGATGCTTCAAACCCTTCAAAAGAAGTCAAGAAGGAGATCAAAGCTCGGTAATTATATACACTTTTTGAAATTCTAAAATTTAGACGCCTGTGCCGACACATTTTTTGGCAATTTTTAAAGCAAAACATTAACATTTTTGGGAGCTATAATAATTATGTCTACAATGATGCTGCTTTGCTATTTACAAAAAATCCGATTAAAATGGAAGCAGAGAGTTTATATCTAGAGGCTTCTTTTATGGTAAATTTTTAGATTTCCTTTTTTGACGCTTGAAGATTTAATTCACGGCGTACCTGATTCAGGGTCTTGGCGGCAAATTCAAATTCAAAACTAATTCCAAAAATCGCCAACTTCAAACGCGATTATCTCGACAACGATAACGATTCAGAAATTATTGTAAAAACAAAAAATGTTCCATTTTTCATGAATTTTTCGAATATTTATAAATTATGGCAAATTTCGCAAAATAACAAAACGCACCCGAGTGCACCCGTTTTATACAATGTTTTTGGGGCCGATTATAATGACAAGTACCCCAAAGCAATTAGATAAAGCCAAACGGACTTCAGCATCTAAAAGAGGACCCAAAATTAGGGGTAGTTTCCTTTTTGTGTGAGGTCTGGATCGTTAACCTCTTTGAAAAAATTGACCGCACCCGTTTTACACAATTTGGGTGCGCACCCATGGGTGCACCCGTTTTACAAAGACCTCAAATTTGACGTTTTTAAACCAAAATTATTAATTTTTTGAGCATTTTCAGCACAAGCGTTTTTCGAGCAAAAAATTTTCGCGCCTGTGGCGCGAAATAATCACTTTAGGGGACCAAAGTAATGTGCCTCCCCCTTACGAAATTTCTGGTTACATCTCTGGATCCAGGCTTGTGATATTTCGAAATTCGCATAATTTGACTTTTTGATTACATTCGAAGACAAATGTTTTTGCTTTTATCATATTCAGAACATCGAAAAACCATATTTTGAAAAAAATCTGCATCAAAATTCGCTTCATATTCGCGTTTCTAGATCAAAGTAAAAAAGTTGCGTAACTTTTGTCCATTGAAAAAATGAGGTGTTGATAAACCGCTTGATATTTTTCTATATTATGTTGTTGTTCAGGGTTAAAATCCTATTGTTTTGTGTAGCTCACGAGTAGATCTTTTTAATAAACCCGATTGACCACCCCTCACATTCCTATATCCTCGAAAATTTTGTTTTTTGTGTTCGATTGTCACTTGTTGCGTAACTTTTGTCCACGACTGTATGTTTTTTATTGATTGATCGATAAATTGAGGACCTGGAAGAAGTCAAGAGAGATTATATCATGGAAATAAATTTCATAAAAATACAGGATGTTGATTTCACGTTCTTAAACCTTATGGCGACACAAAATGCACGTTGCATATTGAGGTCAGAAAAAAATAATGTCAAAGAAATCTGCATTTTTTAGTGATCTCCAAAACACCGTTTACTGTGAAATTGATCGACTTTATTTGATTCCTCCTGCCAGTAAAACTCACTGGACCAAAGAACTTGAACAAGGCATACACATTCTTCGTGGCATCCAGATTGGATTTAAAAAAGGTCCTGGAGATGCAATTCTATTTAATGCTGACAGTACGATACTCATCATTACATATTTTTTTTAAAGATTTATTTTTTAGTATGCAACATGATTTATACAAAAATCGATGTGGATATTTTGAAATTTTATGCTTTGATCAAAGGAGTGAATCTTAGACAGCTTGATTTAAAGAACATTAAAGACTATGGTTTGAGTGCGGCACAACGTAGTGATTTAAATTCATTGATTAATGGTAAAAATTGTTTTTGCTTTTTTTAAATCCCTCTTTCTTTTCCTTAAAGGGTGTACACCCCCAGTACGCTTCTCAAAAAATTTTTCTCCAAATTGGTTGATTTTTGGTACTTGAAGGTTTTCGGGCATGAGAAATCTATTGGCGCAAGTCCCAAGTTCCGAAAAATTTGTCATGACCCCCTATCGGGGTACTCCAAGTTAAAAAATCACTTTTTTATTTTGGCCCAAATTGGTTGATTTTTGGTACTTGGGGGTTTTCGAACATGGGGTACCCCGATAGGAGGTCATGAAAAATTTTTCGGAAGTCGGGACTTGCGCCAATCGATTTCTCATGCCCGAAAACCCGAGACCAAAAATCAGCCAATTTGGAGAAAATTTTTTTCGAGATGCGTACTGGGCGTGCACTCCTCTTTAAAGGGGAGGGGTAAACTTTGCAGCAGCATCTCCAAAAAAAATTTTTTCTTGAATTTTTGCAAAAATTACTTTTCTAGGAGTAATTTTATGCGAGAAATCTAGGATAAAAAATTCGACCCCGTGGGAGCGAACCAGTGCCAATATCAAGATTGGCCATTGTCCTAGCCAATAGGCCATGCGTATCCAGCTTTTTGAATCTCTTCATGATAAGAGTTTATTTTTTTCCTTTATAAACACAAAATTTAGGTCTCCGGGTCAAGAACAAATATGGACCCGAGCGGCATAGAATCACTGGAATTAGCGACAAATCAGCTAGCGTAGAAAAAGTGCCCTTTAAAATTGCAGAAGACAATGTGATCAATGTAACAGTAGTAGAATATTGGAAGAAAATGCATGGAATCGATTTGGACTTCCCTCATATGCCGCTTATTTTATGTGGTCCCAAAAAGTATTCATATCCGATTGAGATGTTGCAAATTCGAGACAAGATAGCAAATTTGCGAAATCGATTGCCAGAGTATATTCAAAGCAAGGCTACTGATGTAAGAGTTTGTTATGCTCCGTTTCTCGCTGAATGTGCAAAAAAGTATGCACTCTATAGCGCAGCGCAATTGGTCATTTAGGCCCTAACGCTCAAAAGTTCGAGTCTCGCTTGCGTTCAGAACGGCGGTCTTTTGCGGCAAAAATTGGAGCAACAACAAAATTTTAAAAACGAGTAATGCAGAGAAATTTTTGATCATTCAGAGGGAAGTGGTGTATACGCAGTATACCACACCCGGGAAGATTTCAGAAGAAAAGTCAAAAAATTTTTTAAAACAGTCTAGTCTAACAGCGACAACAAGAACTTTTTTAGTTTGCAACAGTTGAGCCAAAATACCGTTTCGACTACATCGATGAAATGTTAAGTGAATTTGTGTTCAATGAAGACAAGGATGTTAAAGATCCGATTTACAAAACCTTCAATTTTCATATAGATCATGAGTTTTTGGAAGTTGATGCTCGTGTCCTAGATACTCCAGAGTGCACTTTCAATGTATAAACAAATTTTTGCATCTAACAAAGAGTGATACCCAACTGTCATACCCAAAAATTTATCAACCTGGGCTAGTTTTGTAGAGCATACCCACTTGTCTTGCAAAAGTAATCGACTTTTTCCGGACGAGACTTCGTTTTGGCACAAATTAGCTTTGAAAATTTCATTTTTACCATTGTCTACATGGTTAATTTTAAAATAGGATTTTTTCCCACTTTTAATTACCCTTGTGGCGTAGGGGTTGTATTCTAGGCTCTCACGCATTACGGCACAGGTTCGGTGCCAATATTGCATCAAAAACTTTCTAAAAAGTGCAACAAAAAAATCGACTCAAGATGACACCGAACCTGCAACATAATGCGTGAGTGCCTAGAATACAACCTCTACTCCACAAGGGCAATTAAAATTAGGACTTTAAAATTAACCATATAGAAAATTGTAAAAATTTGAGATTTTCAAATCTAATTGTGCCAAAACGAAGTCTCTGCCGGAAAAAAGTCGATTACTTTTGCAAGACAAGTGGGTATGCTCTACAAAACTAGCCCAGGTGGATAAATTGTTGGATATGACAGTTGGATAACACTCCTTGTAAGGTATAAAAACCGAACTACACGCAGCCCCAAGGTGCTGTGTGAAATTAACTTAAAATTAAATTGAGCAGAATCGTGGAAGAATTGAAACGCCTTCAAAATCGAAAATTTATTTCATGCCGATTGGCATTGGTTCATATGATGACGCCATGAAAACTACGATTAAGTAATATTTTATATCCATGATTATTTTTGGAAGGGACTTGAACGTGAAAATGCATTTTTCTTAAAGGCAGTGCGCAGGCAATTGAAAATTTGAATTCCTCCTGAGCAGGTTTTCGTTTCAATACACATATTTTTGATGGAAAATCCATTTTGCATTGATTTTTTAAATTTTCATAAAATGAACATTGTAACAATTTTTTATAGCTACATGAGACGAATAAAATGGCACCAAAATGATCGAATTTGAAAATTGTTTTGGGTTATTGAAACGAAAACATGAATCAAAATTTTCGTTTCAATAACTCAACACAATGTTCAAATTTAGTAATTTTGGTGTCATTTTATTCGCATCATAGAATTTTAAAATTTGCTACAATGTTCATTTTATGAAAATTGAAAAATCGATGCAAAAATATAGGGGGCACAAGATTCGAAGTAGAAAGCTCGTCATTACAGTTGGAGCAATTTAAAAATTGGCCAATTTAAAAAAATGTCAAATCTCCTAGATAAGGCACTGAGGAAAACTTTTAAGCTAGTCCAGCTAAATTGCTGTAATAAATTTTAGAAACGCTTTTAATAAAATCGTTGATGGCTGTAAGCGAAAAGGCATTAAAATAGAGCAAGCAGAAAATATTGTATACGAAAAATACGAAACTTTCAATGAACAAATTTTGCAAGAGCATGTAGATGCATGCAAAACAATCAAAGGTTTTTATCCAATTTTGGTGTTTATTTTAGATCGAAAGAGCGATATACGTGGCAAGTTTTTTGTTCAAATTTTTGTTATATTTCAAAAAATAGACTTCATAAAAAACGAATGCGATACCAATTTGGGAATTATGACACAAGTCATATTATACAAGAGCATGGAAAAAATCATCAAGAGTCAAAATCCTAGTACTTTTATCAACAATATTATTTTGAAGATTAATGACAAAAGTGGTGGTATAAATAATGTTATCAAGAATGAAAGGTACAGGGTGTCCCACGATGTATCATCACTCAATAAGTTGAAGATTTCTCGAAATTTGCTGGAATTTTAATTCCTTGATATTCTGGTAGCTCGTGGTTCCTTCTACAACGCAAAAAAACAGAATTGAAAAATCTTTTACAGAACTCTAGATTTTTAATTTTGAAAATAAGTATCATTTTTGAGGCAAAAACAATTTGACGCAACTAGGAGTCGAACCAGTGACCTTCGAAGCAAAAAGCCGACGCGTTACCCAATAGACCATCGAGGCAACCTTCCAGTGCAGTTTTAACTAGTTTATAGATTATTCTCAAGTTGCACTTGGAGATTGCCTTGATGGTCTAGTGGTTAATATGTCGGCCCTTTGCTTCGAAGGTTGCAGCTATTATTAGACTATGCGAATTTCGATCATTTTTACGCAGTTCGATGCAGAACTAGCTTAGCTATCACATGCAGAAAACCGTTTCGAAAAAGACTTCATAGTGTTCGAGGAATCTTCAATTTATTGAGTGATGATACCTTGTGGCACACCCTGTATTTTAGAATGGGCTTGCAAATCAGAAAAAAGGGAGCTAGACTCTATTCCGACGAACTAGTGGACCCCCCCCCCGCAAATTTTTTTGGCGATATTCTTTTTTATTTTTTACCCTTACTCCACCTTTTCTGATTTTTGGTGCGCCGTGCATCGCACCTACCACACCATTAGGGTTAAACGCGTTCCATCGATTTTTTTATTTCATATCCATCATTGGCAAGACAAGCGGTTTGTTTGTTAATGTGTGTTTGCTTTTCAACTTTGTATGAATCGTTAAAATAAAATTTACGACTCTGGTGAATCGAATCCGCGCCAACAACATGAATAGTCAACATCCTAGCCATTAGGGACAGCATTTTTTGAATTTCATGATTAGACAGAGTTGACTCGAAAAATTTTCTACTCGGAACACCCCTAGGTCCAATTTCCATTTCTAATCAGCAATGAATTAAAAAAATTTAAGTTGGAAAAAATTCACAAATCCCGAAGAGCCAACTTTGATAATCGGAGTTGATGTAACGCATTATACACAAAGTAAGGAAATTCCATCGATCGCAGCACTTGTTGGAAACCTCGATTTCCAATTGGCCAAGTAAGTCCAAAAATTGAAAACAAAATTGTAAAAATGTTTAGATATGCCGCAACAGCAAGAGCACATTCAGCACGTATGGAAAAAGTAGAATATATACGGGAAATGGCCAAATATCGTATTTTGGAATTTTATGAGGTTTTTTAGCAGAAAGAAGACTATGAAAAACACAAAATTTTCAGGTTAATAAAATTTTGCCAGCACATATTGTCATTTTGCGAGACGGTGTTTCAGAAAGCCAAGAAGAAATGGCAAAAAATTATGAAAAAGCAGAAGTTGAGCTCGCCATAAAAGATGTGAAAAAAGACTATCAACCAACTATTACTTATATCATAGTTAGAAAGAGAGAAAGTCAACCGAGTCGATTTATGGTTAACCAAGAAGTGACGGATGTTAAAATCAATAAGACTATTGAGTTAGTTAAACAATTAGCATTATAGAATACAAGCCCGGGGAGGGGAGCCATTTGTGTACAAACCAGTGGCAGCTCTGGGGCTCAGAGATGGGGAGGGGGACTTACTAAAAAATTTTTCAGGAGAAATTTGAATTTCTTAAAGGAAAAATTGATCAAAAATGAAAAAATAGGAAATTTTGTCGTGAGTGTCCCTTGTCAGAGGTTTTTTGACATATGAAACTCGAACCTGATGTAATTTTTTGATTTTGATAATTGGAATTTATCTCTGTGTGAGATATATCCCTAAAACGCTTCCCTGACCCTGATTCCTGAATCAGGGATAAATTCCCCGAGTTTCTAGCTTTGCTAGCAGTCTTGTGGTGAACTGAATTTTTAGAAACAAAAACCTCCCCTGTGGAACAGTTATCAATCAATTCATTCTACCTTATAAAGAAGATGAATATGATTTTTATTTAAACTCACACAAGGGTTTATTGGTAATTTTTAATTAACTAAAAAACTTCGTATAGTCCGTTTTTCTGACAATGCATATCAAAATTCCGTGTATTGACAAGGGTAAAAATTGTTGGAAAAGGTGTTGGCAAGGGTCAAAATTTGAAAAAAATGTCGGCATCATACCGAATAACAATAAATGACCGTTTTTGAAAATCTTTTAAACTGATTAACCTAGAGCAAATTTACTGAAATTCGAGCACCAAAAATTCAAAATCTTGTTCGAAGCTCAAAAACCAGATTTTATGTTGATTTTTTGAATTTTATAACCTAAGACATCCTAGATAATTTTTTCGATCAAAATTTCTATCTGACCAATAAGCCTAAGCCTTAGGCTAAGCCTATGCTAAGGCTAAGCCTTTTTCCCGGAAAAACAGATTTTCCCGTAACATATATATCATTTTAGGGAACTTCTCGAGTTCCTCGATATAAATGTATTGCAGATTCTTGGGGTCTAACCGGAAATCAAATTGAAGTAAATTTCAAATTTTTCAAATTTTTTATACACTTGTAGGAACTTTGCTTTGGCCTATGCCATATGTATGCAGCAGCTTCTGCACCTATTTCTATCCCTGCTCCTGTTTATTATGCCGACCAGGCTTGCACTCGTGCTAGAATCTACTTAAATTGTCAAATGAAAAAAGGGAAGAAGTAATTTTGTTTTATATAATTTTTTATCCGATTTTCGTATAATTTTAGGCCAGAGCAAATTAAGCCGACCGATGTTGAAGTCCATAAAAATCTTCAACGAACCAATCATCAGATTTGATTGGTCATCCTAACACTGACAATTACATTTTTGGTTAAAGATTTTTGTATCTTTCTTATTATGATTTCCTTGTTGTTATACCTATGTTTCAATCTAGCTGTTTTCTAAAATCGAAAAAATTCCATTTTTCAGACATTTTTTTCTAAATTTTTTTTCTTTTTCTAAACGTTTTTGATCTTTTTCTAAACTAGAATCGTTTTCTCCCTGTCTCTGGATGAAATTTAAAAAAATTATCGGAGCTAGTGGCGAAAAGGGGCCCGAGTGCCCATCGTAAAAATTGAACCTTCAAAAATCACTTTCAATGTTTGATTTCGTTTTTTTGTGATGGAATTTTAATATATTCTTCATATTAAAGGGGGTATTCTTCATATTAAAGCTCGGCGAGAGGAATATTTAAAAAAAAGATCAGCGAAAACGAATGAATTTTGGCCGAGATAAGGTCAAATTACCGATGGGATAGAGTAAATTTCAAAAAATTTAGATTTTCG